>NMUG010004709.1:0-13627 GCA_002855965.1 Monotropa hypopitys | reverse complement strand
TCAGTGCGGCAAGCATCTTCAGCTCGGGGTCTTGGCTGTGCGGCAGAAATACGTCTGGGCATTAATTGGCCAGTCAGTGACCATAAATGCACATATTAGGTTCACACCGTCAGAAGAATCGTTTCGACCTAATCAAGAGGAGAAGTTGTAAGGATGTAACGGAGAAGAAGATGAGGAGTCTTTTGTCCACGTTCATTCCCCCTCTTTGATGAGAAACCAAAGAGTTGGAAGGTCACCATTAATGAAGAGAGCAGAGATATAAAAGGCAGGTTTCTTCACCTGTAAAAGGTACGGTCTCATACATTCCCTGTTGCATTCTTCTCTCTTTCGATCAGGATTTGGTTATTCCATTTGGGACTAACTTAATCATCGGAGGGTCTTCCAAGCCACAGTGGCGGGGGGTCTTCTAACTGTTTTCTTTGGCTGCAGAGAGTTCGTGTGGGACATGATAATAACAAGGGATTTGGCAGGGAAAGAACCTTAAAGTCAGTTTAGCGGAAACACTCAACGACAGTGAAAGTTTTCACCGTCGACAAATGTTTTGACGCGAACTAGGTTCCTTCTTCTCCCTCAGCACTATTCATCTTCTTCCTCAAATTCCCAGCTATTGCTCCTCTTCTCTAACTTATGTAACTCAACAATCCTAGACTTTTCTCACGAACTCTATCTCTCTCTAAACTCTCACTCAAGTATCAGATTTCGAGATTGTTTAAAACTTAAACTTTACAAGTTATACAAGTTATTGTTTCTATGACAATGGCTTCTATGACAGCTTCTATAACTCTAACACCTAATCCCTCCATATGTTCATGCAATCGACACCTCATTCAATTGATGATAGACTTTCTTCATAGCTTGACACGAACTTGAGCAAGTGCTGATTTACAACACACCTCACCACCATACCTTCACACTCAAACAACACCACAATGCACAATTCCAAACTTTCTTCCTAAGTTATACATCCTTCCTCTAACTTCTAATTCTTTCACTTAAGTCCCTAGAACTTAATTAATACTTCATGTGGGTTCCTGGACCCGTAATTATGGGTTCCTGGACCCGTGACCCAAATTGATTCCTCGAGATCCAAGTCCAAATAACCGCTTGATAACTCCTGCAACCAAAGAAAGAGTTAGAACTGCCCGGCGCCGGATGCCGGAAAGGCTCTCCGATGCCTAAGTCAGATGAGTGCTTTGGGAGGATAATTTAGCAGAGTAGTAGCTCTTGTGAATCAGAGTGAGTAACCCCTTACCAGTTCTGCAATGCTTGATATTTATAAGCTGCTCGTATCGCCCTTAGTCCGACGTGATTTGCGGTAACCGTCCCGGATATTCCGTCGCAATATCTGAGATTTACCCAGATTTCCAAATTGGGCTATCCAAACAAATATGCGTCAGGCTATAGCATTGATCCGGTAACACCCTGACAAGCCAAGAATGACCTGGTCGTACCGTGTCATGTTCTTACTAACGATAGTCCGGATGAATATCTTCTCCGGAAGTGTTGCTGGGTCGGGACGACCCTGTCATGTCCTAACCAAAGAGGTCTGGTGTACGGGTCAGCCAGCCGGGCGTACCCGTAACACTCCTTCCGGCATACTGCTGGGATGATAGCCCCCTGGTTGGTCCGGCCAACCTGTTCCAGCCTAATGGGCCTGCCCCCAACGGGCCAACTCCAAATACCCGGCCCAATGGCCACATTTGGTTCGGTTACCACACTTCCAATCAGCTTTATTTTGTTTCTAAAACCTCAAATAATCCCACAAAAATTTCTATAAACATTTTATACAATTTCTCAAACTTCCCAATATTATTTTTCCTTGCTAATGTCATAATTTAACTAATAAATTTCTTATTTAACATAATGTTAACAAATAAACTTGTTTTAATTAACTTAATTATTAAAATTTTAGGACGGGTGTTACAGTATTTTTAAGGCGAATACGTTTTTATGTTCTTTTCGTATACGATAGCGGAGCAGGCGTGACCTTGCATGTGTCGAATTCTAATGAGGATAAAGACATAAAATGACGTCCTGTTTATGCAGATATTTATTCGGAAATGAAAAGACAAATAAAAGAATGACGACAATTTTGTATTAATTGTATCTGTATAATTCGGGGAGACGACTTCTTAAGATAACTTCTTTAAAATATAGTAAGGTATAATATCGGATGTGGTCGAGTGACTAACACCAAATTATAGATTAGAAGACTATCAAGAGTCTCCCAAGAATATAAGAAATAAAAGAAATTTATCGAAGGAAATGGCCGGAGGTTCGGCTAGATTCTGTTACTTCGCAAAGATACGGAAAGAGGGTTTGTAGGATTTTCATGGTTTTGATTTGATCGTTAGACCTTTTGGTCGTTGGAAATTGGCTCGGGATTGAGTGATACTTCAAGAACAAAGTGTGTTCTTAGCGGATTTTGGTTCGTTAGAGGTCCGACCGGTTTTGGAATAGTTTCGAAAAGTTGGCAAGGGTTTGGCCCCGGAGGTATTTGGTTTGAGAGTGATTTGGCAGCAATTGGGATGCTTGGATCCTTGAAATGTTGTGGCTTGAGTTTCTTATATAGATGCTTGATGTCGCAACTATAGTTGCGACATAACTTAAATTTGGGCCAATCATATGGCTCACGGGCCACGTGTTGGAATGGATATTTTTGGATATTTTTCGAAGCTTCTTGGCCTATTTCCTTCGGTAAAATTAAAAAAAAATGTAAATGAAATATCTTAAAAATTGAAAAAGTGATCACGGGTTATGAATTTTGTCTGAAGCTTCTGTTTGCGCTTGGTCGGCCCCTCGTTCAACTCGATTTTTGACAATTTAAATTTGATATTCTTAATCGTTGAGTTGGATCGTGAATTTAGAAAATATCTCGGGCCTGAATCGGATGTTTCCCTGGAAAATCCTGAAATACGACTCTGATACTTTAAACATACTGAGAAGCGTTAGATGCACCTCTTAAACTTCTCAAATTCTGTTAGGTCTGTTCCACAGGAAACGTCAGACTTTGAAGATGAGGTCCGTGCAAAATACATTCGTTAATTTCCGAGACTGGCTGACAGCTGTAGGAATTTCTGAACGGATTAACGTTTATTCTCAACTAAATTCCATTTTTTGATCGGATAGATTCAGTCTTTATATTATCTTCTCAGTAATGAATTTGCCTTCAACATTTCATTCGAAAGCAGAAATTTGGTTGCCTGTACGGAATTCTGTTTGTTCCCAAATGTTCTGCCTGTTCGGATGAGGTTTCTGTACCGTTCGTTTGTAATTTTTCTCGACTGGAGTGTCGGTTGAAAATTTTGAGTCAGGGTAAATATTCTTTAACACTTTACTCTTGTTTGAACGTCTTGCTATTTTTGGACGACGTCAGTGCTGTCCGCAGGAAGTCCGAACATTCTGGATGTGCGTATTAATATATGTGAAGACCGTTTTATTAATTTTTGATCTTGTTAGGACTGAGTCAAAATTTAGGTATCAACAGTTATATACCATTCTTTCTTGTTAAATATTTTCAATCTATGTCTAAGAATCTGAGCCCTTGAATCATATTGAGTGATTAAAATATTCAACTAATCATATCATGATACGTAACAAAAAAAATTCCATGTATTGTTATATAGATAATTTTTAATAAACTAAAATAATAATTTCAATTACCAAGAGAACATGTCAAATAATGCTCATAATTTATTTTTTATCTTATACTTCCAAATATTACTCTTTCACAAAACTTAATTCTGCATATTATAATTTCCGGTATTTAAGGACGGCGTAATCCAGTTGAAACGGAGGAGGGCGAATAAACGCTTGTCCCAAATCTAACGTCTCCGTTAAGCCTCGAAGAAATCAAAAGGAAAGAGAAACTCTCGCCCTTTTCCCCCGACGACGACACCTTTAACTGCTGCCTAAAACTGCGGTAGGAGCGGGCTGATATTTCGACGAACTTTTCCACTTTGCCTCTCCAATTCCAAAAAAAGAAAAGGAAAACTCTCTCCGATCAACTGTGAGATTCCGAGTACCGGCGGGGGAGCGAGAGTCGGAGATCTCGATGGGTGATCACGACGGAGAGAAAGCATCAGCCGGTGAGTTGGTGATGGAGAAGATCACTGAGAAGTTCCACGATTCGTCGTCCTCGTCCGATTCGGACAATGAGAAATCTTCGTCTCCGTCTTCCAACAAAGCCAAGATCTATCGGATCTTCGGCAGAGAGAAGCCGGTGCACAAGGTTTTAGGGGGCGGAAAACGTAGGGAAATGATTCAAACCACTCTCTCTCTCTCTCTCTCTGTTCAAATCACTTGCCGACATGCACATAGATGAACGTTTTTACAACTGCGCATCTTGATATAGTTAGTTAGACCTACAGGAAAACAAATTAGGTTTTACAGTTCTGGCTAATTGGTAATGTGGTAATGCATAAACATTTCAATTTTTTTTCCTTCCTATGTTTGGATTGGCGGGACTTATGCTCAATTGTTTGCCCGGATTCCCGTAATTGGCGTTATATCCATGCAATTTAGAACATTGCTTTATTCTTGAATTTGATCTTTGTTTCGTTCTTTAGTAGATCTAGATGCGTGATAGTGTTCGATTTGCTTCATAGACATTTCTTTTTCAGAATGCTTGATTACATATATCGCATAGTTATGCTAAATTATGTTAGAAAATGAAATTGTACACTATCAAGATTTTTTCTTTAATACTGGTTTAGTACAAAACATGAATTAGGTGGTTAATGAGAAACAGCTCCTAATATCTGTTAAATTGTTAGTTCATTTGTGATTGTAGTGCGCTGGAATGCTGCAAAACGTCCTTATGTGGCTTAACTGATTAGACATGGAATGGTGTTTATTTCCATCGTTGTTACCGTTTTGATTTTCATTGCTTCTGTGTGAATTCATTTTGTTACTTGGACATTATGAAAATCGAAGCTACACATGTAGAAGCTTTTGTCATCCTTTTTCTAGAGTACTCTTAGATAGCCGTGGCATTAGATGTATTGGATAAATAGGTTATATTGTTCATTGGGAAACCAGAAACTGGACTTCCTGCATCATTCAATTGTTTAAGCATTATGAGCCTTTTTATTCTCCATACTTGGAATAACTTGTCATACTAGGACACTGGGGCATTTTGTTTAATATGATAGTTTTAAGGGATATAATGGATTGAAAATTTGGATAGGAGTGCATATTCAGACCTTTTAAATTTGGATAGGAGTGAATATTTAAACAGAGAACTTAGTAGAACTATTTGTTTTTATAGTTAAGAATTTAGTTTTCATTGTGTTATTTGCTCGTTTAAGTTTAACCTTCTCCTCTGTAGCCAAAATCTAGGATTTTGGTTCTTTGAGTTTAGGGATATGAGAGTTTGTTTTTTTGCATTACAGTGTAGATGTGTAGACTACCACTGGACCTTTGCATCCCTTCCTTGGTTAGTGAATTTCGTAAATTCAATCACACATATAGATAGAAGCTTCTGAGTTTGTTTCCCAATGCCAAACAGTTGAGTTTAGAAGTTGACAAGTTTGTATTTCCATCCAGGAGTCGTATATTTTAGTCTCATGAAAAATCTGAAAACTTGTGAACTTCTATTTTGTCTGTTTGATTTCCAGGGCTATTGGCAAAATAAATTACCCTCTCACACGTACAAGTTTTATTTCATCGCTATTTGTCCCACAAACAGCAAAATGAGAATAGCACTTCTGCAATCATGCGTAGAAGAGTTTTAAATCTATTTGTTCCTCTAATTTATAATGAACTCTTTTGGCCAGCTGCCGATGTTTTCCTTTGGAGGGACAAGAAAATTTCTGGCAGTGTGCTTGGTGTTGTCACTGCTATTTGGGTGCTTTTCGAGTTGCTTGAATACAACTTGCTCTCTCTTGTATGCCACATCCTAATATTTGCTCTGGCATCGCTTTTCTTGTGGTCTAATGCATTTACCTTTATCAACAAGTAAGTTTACTCTTTGCGGCTGCGAGTTATTCCACCACTCAGAAAGCTTCGTTTTCTGTTTCGCCTCTCTGGTTTGATAATTACATATACCCTTTTCACTCCATTTTTCATTTTCAATATTATTAGGTCCCCACCTCAAATTCCAGAAGCTGGCATTCCAGAGGACGTTGTTCTGGGAATAGCTTCTGCTCTGAGAGTTGAAATCAACAGAGCCCTTGCCATCCTCCGGGATATTGGAACAGGCAGAGATTTGAAAAAATTTCTTGCTGTATGTTTTCCTGTCCCATTTTGTGTTTATTTTTGAACTCGCTTTCTTATTTGCAAGCCAGCACAACGATAATAGGTCTTCATATTGGAAAAAATAATCACAGATTGATTTGCCTTCATTGATGGGTTTGTTATCTTCCATAAATATGATCTCAGGTGATTGCTGGCCTATGCGTTGCTTCAATTGTGGGTTGTTGTTGCAACTTCCTGACCCTGTTCTACATATGTAAGCAGTCTATCAAGTGCTATAATAATCTCCCTACCTATTCTATATTTAAACATGGGTAATTTCATTCTCTCATTGTAAAAACAGGTATTGTTTTTCTGCACACGGTGCCAGTTCTCTATGAGAAATATGAGGATCGTGTTGACCTGTTTGCTGAGAAAGCATTATGTGAGATCAAGAAACAGTATGCTGTGTTTGATGCCAAGGTTTTGAGTAAGATACCCAGAGGACCGTTGAAACACAAGAAGTTGACTTAACGGGACGCACGCGGATGGAACTGTTAACTAGATCGGCCATTGTCATGCCCGCAACAAGCTATGTTTTTTTTATAATTTTTGCAACTTATTCTGTTGGAACACACTACTATGCTTATAAAACTTTTGGTTCAAACAGACAAAAAGAGAGCATGCCACCATGTGGTTGATTTAATTGGTGGCTACTTGGAGTTTCGTTCAATGCTTGATTTTAAGTTTCCATAGCTGTGAGGCTAAACATATCGTTACTGAACTGAACGTGTACCAGGGGAGATTTTAGTTTCGGCTCCAATATAAATGGGGTGGGGTTATTGCAGATGGTTATGCAATGTTGAGAGAAATATTTCTTGATGGATATGTGAAATAATCTATATCATTTATGTCAAAAGTAAGAAGAAGAAGAAGAAACAGGGTAATAACTTGCATCATAGTTTACTTATTTATGATGTCATAGGTGATAAAAGTGACTAGGGAACAAAGAAAAACCTGGATCGTATACAATACTGGGGTTGTAGATTGAAATGCCCTGGAATCTCCCAATTATCAAACGTATGGTTTGTTGGGTTTCCCTCCCAAACAATTAATTTTCCGTCCCTTGTTTTTGTTCTCCAGCCTTTCTTTTCACCTACATGTATTATGTTTATGTACTAGCGTATTGCCCGTGCCGATCATACTCAATAATCCAAAAGCGCAACACAATATATAAATGTACGATGAAACTTTGGGCATTAGTAGTGTCTTCGTCACTGATTCGTGCCTTTGGCACATTGGAGTGCCTTCGGCACTCATTATGAGTGACGGGCACTCGATCCATGTTTTCGATATACCTCGTGTCGATGGCACGAGACGACAGAATAGAAAGCGCAATATAATACACGAGGGTACAATAAAACTTTGAGTGTTGGTAGTACTTTCTACATTGACTCTTGATTTTGGCACTTTGAAGTGCCTTCGGTACTCATGATGAGTGATGGACATTCGATCCGTATTTTCGGTATACTACGTGTCGATGACACGGGGCGACAGAATAGAAAGCGCAACATAACACCTAAGGGTACGATGAAATTTCGGGTGTTAGTGTCTTCGGTACTTTTGAGTACTTTCGACACTCATGATAAGTGACGATACTCGATTTGTGTTTTCGGTATAGCCTGTATTGATGACACGGGACAACAGAATAGAAAGCGCAACACAATACCTAAGGGTACGACAAATTTTTGGGTGTTTGTAGTGTCTTCGGCACTCATGATGAGTAACGACACTCAATCCGTATTTTTGGTATAGCTCGTATCGATGGCATGAGGCAAAATATGTATTACCCATATACGAAATTTGAAAATACGTATTACCCATGTACAAAATCTAAAAATACATAGTACCCATGTTCGAAATACGTATTACTCATGCACTACTTAGGGTGTTAGTAGTGCCTTCTTAGGGTGTTAGTATTGCCTTTGACACTGATTTGTATCTTCGACACTCATTATGAGTGACGGACACTCGATCTGGATTTTTGGTATACCCCGTGTCAATGGCACAGAGCGACAGAATAGAAAGCACAACATAATACCTAAGGATACGATGAAACTTCGAGTATTAGTTGTGCCTTCGGCACCGACTCATGCCTTCGACACTTTCGAGTGCTTTCGGCACTCATGATGAGTGCCAATACTCGATTCGTGTTTTCGGTATAGCTCGTACCGATGGTACGAGACGACACTCGATTCGTTACTGTGTTTG
The DNA here is from genome assembly GCA_002855965.1 of Monotropa hypopitys. Taxonomy (NCBI): domain Eukaryota; kingdom Viridiplantae; phylum Streptophyta; class Magnoliopsida; order Ericales; family Ericaceae; genus Monotropa; species Monotropa hypopitys. Next base: position 5,182 of record NMUG010004709.1, on the reverse strand, counting down.
AATATATATGTTGTAATTACTTGCCCTCATATTGTTATTTAATTCTATTTGTTAATGCAACCCATGGAATAACTCAGAAGAGATATTAGGTCACCAATAGAAATAATGACTTAGCTCGAATCGAAAAGGAAATAAGTAGTAAGAAACGATGAACTAAGCAACAAAATGCTTTCATCGTGGCAAATTTCTAGCATGTAAGTTGTCATATTGGTCAAGCATGCTTACAAACGAACTGAAGCCGCCAAAGTTCTTAAGATCTCAATCAATTAACATTCCATGCATATTCCCTTAAAAATATGATGATTTCTCACCAACTATGCATTATGCAATTATGTTTAATAAAGCCCGCGTCACTAAACAACAATCTTGATTACAAACGAAAAGTAATAAAAATTTCTATAAACACCTATTCGGTCTTATATAGTCTACTATTCACGTAGTCTACTAAATTAATGATTTTACCGAAAACATATTATTAACTCATCATGTCTATTTTGTGCACTTTACTTAAGCTGTGTTTAGAGAAAATGTAGTGAACAATTATCCATCTAAAGCATATGCATGTATATACAGAAAATAATCACGAACAACACACCAATTTCGAATGAGAATCATACATAAGCTAAAATACTCGTCCATTAGTTATATCGAGAAATAATTAACAAACTAACCTATAAAGCTCTTCAAAGCTAAAGCCGTTGGAATTGTGGTTGTGAATCTCACGAATCACATGCTCCAGGATCTTCCACATCTTGTCGGCGTACTTTGGATCCACCACCACCTTGTGTTTGAATGCCTCTATCTGAAAATTCCTCCTCTTCTTATTATTATTACTCATCTTCTCCCTCTCCTTCCCTCTCATGAATTTCAACTTTCAAATCAAATCAAACACCGAAAACCACTTCCAAATAACAGCTAACCAATCAGTAACTTGTAAATTGTTAAAAACAATGATCGAAACTCATACAACCGTAATAGCTCTATCTATATAAACATGTATGTGTATAGCCACTGGCATGCGATATAGAGCGGGGATCTTTGGATCACACGTTTGCAATTGTGTTCTAAATCACATCATTGTTCCAAACAAATCAAAATCTTGGTTCATATCCCTCTTGTATTCCTAATTAACTAAGTTAAACGTTTTTATAAAAAATTGAGAAACTAATGTAAGGCCTCTCAGCCTATTTTAAGGGTATTGGATGTAGATGAAAAATTACACTTTTGCTTTAACAATAGAATGAACGCAGAAAGAGCCACAAGAAAATTTTCGACAAAAGTGGATTGAAGAAAGATTGAAACTCTAAAGAAACTGTGATTTCTCATATTTGAGCAAATTTTTTCAGAAACAGAAAGAAATAGAGAACTTCAACCCAATGTTGATAACGTTTGCAATATGCAATAAAAACTGTGACGAAACCCAAAAATCACAAAACGTATTGTATTGTCATAGATATTATCGCAGAACATGTTGGATAGATTCTGGAAGGAACAAAAAAATATAATATGTTATTGGAAAAAACCCAGAAATCGCAGAAAAAACCCAGAAATCGCATAACATATTGTCGCACCCAGAAATCACATAACATATTGTCGCATCTAGAAATCACATAACGTATTGTCGCAGATATTATTGCAAAACTTGTTGTACACAAAAACACAGAGCGTATTGTCCCCAGATCGAAACAATTTGTTGAATTGAATGAAAAGTGAAATGGACAAACCGTATCTCCCATGTGAATGCATCGAGTCTGAGATCGCCTCTTCTCTATTCTAAGTGTGTACGGTAGTTAGATTTTAAGACTTTGTTGATTATAGTCTTCTAGAGAAATGTATGATCAGATATGTAAATATACGACAACATGCTCCTCGATCAAGATATCAGATTGAAACCTTAGTTATGGCTTCTGCAAATCTTTGAAACTTGTCGCGTCTGAACCTAGAAGCTCAGATTTAGCAACTCTCTGCTATGATGCAGTTGTCGATCGCGACGATCTACGAACATTTGCGACAGACCATAACTACCTGGGGTATAGATGGCGACGCTCTGTGTTTGAACGGGAGGGGATGAGAGAAGAGAAATGTTAACGCTCTGTGTTTGAACGGGAAAGGATATATTACAACGATGGACTGGGGCAATCGATACATACCTGTCATCTTCTAAGCCGGATGACAGATGCATCCGCCATCTTCTACGATGCTCTGGCGCCGTTAGTAAAATGAAGATAGCATAAGACCTTGATTTTCATCTTCTATGTCGCTTCGACAAAGTTTGGTTTAGAGATGTGAACCCATCATAGGGTGCGATGGAGTGATCGACTTTGTTCGTCGGCATGGATGGAGTTGTCGACTTTGTGCGTCGATTTGTAGAGGGATCAGGTGGGCGGTGGGGACTTTCTCGAGAGAGTTGTGTGAGGGGAAGTTAGGAGGAGGAGGAGAAGTCTCATGGATTTTGTGAAGGAGTCAAAAGGATTTGGTTACATGAGTCGCATGGCTTGGGCGGTGGATTTGCTGAACTAACGTGGTGGGGGTGGGGTTCACACAGTGGGGCGATGGATTTTGTCTTGGACCGTCATTTGTGGGCGGCGCTTTTGATGGTTTTAACAATAACAAGGCTTGGGCGGTGCTTTTGATGTTTTCTTTACACTTTTTTGTAGTGTTTCTAGAGTATTTTGTGCACATCCATTTGTGGTGTCAATGTGTACATCTCATCCATTAGATTCAATTATGGATTGATCTTAGCCATTTATTCCTTTACAGGTCATGTGTGTGTATAATGTGACTATTGAATCTCAGCCGTTAGATTTAATTCGACGGCTCTCTATATGTTTTGGATGTGTATGACTGGGACAAATTGGTATATGACTGAGACATAAGTTATATGACTGGGACATAAGTTGAGTGAGAAATTCAAAATCCGTCCTGATTTGTATTATAGATATTATATGTGTTGTATGGAGTGATATTGTGAGATAGACTGTGAGAGAGTGAGGTAGAGAGAGACCAGGGATGTCGCTCTCCTCCTGGCTACACTAGTAGAACAAATATAATTATTTAATCTCTTCAAGTCATAGTGTGACTAATTTATTTATATTTATCAATTTATTTCATACACCTAATCATGCTCCTAATTCAATTTTATAAATAAAGAAATCAAACATACCACAAGGTGATAAACAACAATTGCAACGGAAATAAAATTTACATTAAATTAATCATTGATTTCTTATTACAATGTGCTTAAATAAAAGGATAACACAACTAACTCGTCCATATCAAAGTACTAAACAAAAAATACATGTGCTGAGATACATGTGAGTTTTATCCACTAGTGGATCGCTCATCCTTCCAACTCTGACGTCCAAAATTTTGGAAAACACATTAATATGTAAGATAAATAGTAATTTAAACAAAAGTAAATCACTGTAAATAATCAGAACACATATATGTCGTATAGAAATACATTCACGACATAGCCGTATAGGAACACATCCACGACAAGTATATCAATAGGGTGATATGACGCGTAACCCATGACTACACGGCCACACATGGTGTTACCCCCAGTCCATTTTTCACACACATGATTCCTCGTCCACATTTACACGTAAAATAATGAATGCTTAAATTAAAGTGCATCCTACATACTCATAATGCTTGCAGAATCCACGTTGAGTGCCCTTACTTCTTAGAGAGCTCGACACCGCTTGCTTCTCCACCTGTCTAAGTTAAAAAACATCATTAATCAATACAAAACATAGCTTGAACAAAGATATAAATATGTAAATAAATGAATTAAAATGCATATTCAACTCCCACTTTGATCACATTTCCTTCATTTTCTTTTATTTCACATTTTTCTATTTATTTACATTTCATTTTATTTTCCAATTTTCCATTCACTGCTACAGCCCATAGTGGGCTTATATATCGATATGCGACTTGTCGCATATCGATATTGATAGACACATGATTTTGTATACTTAGTGTGTCTATTTCCTTCTTTCCCATTTCATTTTGTTGTTTATTTATATCAACTTGTTCACATTGCGCGTAATGTATTTTCTAGTGTTTTTAGGGTTTTCACATTAATTATTGAGTTCTTACAAAGTTTGGAAGTCTCCTATAAATTTTCATGATTTGAGAGATGAAGATCAAGGCTTTATGGATCAGATGATATCATTTGGACAAGCCCGGAGCCAAAAAGAATTATCAATGAAGAGCCAAGAATCATCCCAATGTCACCGGTTACCGATAACCCGCTTCATCTCAGTTATCGGTAACCAAGAAGCCAAGTATCCCAGCATAATACCCGAGGAGGATGTTACCGGTAACCACATTTTCAGGTTATCGGTAACTAGACAGTCAAGCATAATACCCGAGGAGGATGTTACCGGTAACCAGATCTTCAGGTTATCAGTAACCAGGCAGTCAAGCATTATACCCGAGGAGGATGTTACCGGTAACCACATCTTTACGTTAACCGACAAGATCCAATCTGGTGAATGGCATGTTATCGATAACTGGGAGAACCTAGTTATTGGCAACTCGCACTGCGGGGGAAAATTTGAATTCAAAAGGTTAAATTAATTAGGGACTTTTTGGTCATTTTTAGGGGATTCTAATGTATAAGGGGGGACTTAGGGTTAATGGGGGGATCTTTTTGTTTTAATCGAGCTTAGGGAGAGAGAGAGGATGAGGATGAGGCTAGAGAGAAAACCATCATTGTCATCTTCTTCCACCATTAGAGCATTTAACTTTCATATTTTTTTGGATAACTCAAGTGTCTGGGCCAGCTTATGCGCACCACGACTAATCCTGAGGGAACCAATCCCGGCGTCAACTACTGAGGCCTTGCTTATAGCGAGAGCAAAGCTCTATGCGACTGGCCCAAAGAAGAGTATGTTTCCAAGGGGTTTCGATCCTGAGACCTAGAGGAGGAGCATACTCCTAGGTCCCAAACAATGACCACTCCGCCTCATGGTCGTTAGTAAGATTTTGTCTTTTGTTTCATGCTACTAGTTGTTTTAATCAATTGTTTTATGACTTTTCCCTTCAATCTCTCTTCTATGGCTTTCATCTTCTCATTTTATGTTTTTAGATTCACAAACTCTATGAGTAAGTAGTGCGTTAAGGCATGGTTGGGATGATGCCCACGCCATGATTCATAGTATTCAACGTT
>NMUG010004708.1:0-13631 GCA_002855965.1 Monotropa hypopitys | reverse complement strand
CGAACAAAGCCGGTATTTAACAAATGATCATTTAAGCGATCATACCAGGCTCGGGGAGCTTGTTTTAACCCATACAAGGCTTTTCGAAGACGGTATACATGATTTGGAAATTGTGGATCAATGAAGCCTTTTGGTTGTTCGACATATACCTCTTCTTGCAAATCGCCATTTAAGAACGCACTTTTCACATCCATTGGAAATAATTTAAATTTGAAGTGCGCGGCGATCCCGAACAATAGTCTAATTGACTCAAGCCGAGCCACATGAGCAAACGTCTCGTCATAGTCTATCCCTTCAATTTGTGAGCAGCCCTGTGCCACAAGACGAGCTTTATTTCGAACCACAATACCATGGGCATCCTTTTTATTTTTGAAGATCCATTTCGTGCCGATGATATTAACGTGGGACGGACGTGGGACTAAATACCACACGTCATTTCTAGTGAATTGTTGCAATTCATCTTGCATCGCAGCAATCCAATGCTCGTCAGTGAGGGATTCTTCCACCTTTTTAGGTTCAAAGGTGGAAGTGTAACACACAAAATTTAGTTCATTGTTTCGTCTACTTCGAGTCCTAACTCCTTCAGTAATTTTTCCAATTACTTGCTCTGAAGGGTGATACTTCTTCATTCTAGAAGATGGTTCCCTAGTAGTTCTAGATAATTCGTGCTCGCCCATTTCGGGGTCTACAGCAGACTCATTAATTGGTGATTTGACTTCTACAGTCTCCTCATCATCAATAGATTCTCCCCCTGTAGCAGTGACGGGGTCTTCATTTTCTAGAGATGCTGTAAACTTCCCCTCAACATGATCATCACTAGAAGAGCTATCTTTAAAAATGTCCCAATCTTCATTGTGTTCCATATTTCCGGACATTGACTCATCAAGTGTAGAGTCATCCACCACCACATTAGCAGACTCCACCAAGGTAGAAGTCCTAAGATTGTAAGCTCTAAAAGCACGACTGGTGGTGGAATATCCCAAAAAAATACCTTCATCACTCTTACTGTCGAATTTTCCAAGAGATTCGCCATCTCTAAGAATATAATATTTGCAACCAAAGATTTTGAAGTATTTTACTGCGGGCCTTTTTCCATTCCATATTTCATATGGAGTCATTGAAGTTCCAGGCCTTACATACACTCGATTGCTAGTGTAGCAACCAGTGTTTATGGCCTCTGCCCATAGGTTTCTGGGAACCTTTTTTGAGTGAAGTAAAACTCTAGCCATCTCCTGAAGGGTTCTGTTTTTCCGTTCCACAACCCCATTTTGCTGGGGAGTGCGAGGAGCAGAGAATTCATGTTTGATGCCTCGTTTATCACAGAAGCGTTCAATGTCAGAATTTTCAAATTCTATTCCTCTATCACTTCGGACTCGAGTAATATTTAAACCTTTCTCATTTTGTAACCGAAGGCAGATAGACTTAAAACAGTCATAAGCATCTGACTTTTCTCTTAAATATCCAACCCAAGAGAATCTTGAAATGTAACGACCCGTATTTTATAAAGTATTTTCCAAAAATTAAATTCGTGGTCTAGAATTGATTAGAACCTTAATTTATTTTATCTTAAAATCCTATTGTGATTTTAAGGTGGTTGACCCCGTATTATGATAGAGAATTCAATTACGAATCCAACGCGACTTGAATCATGTCAATCGGAATTCGGACGGGAAAGTTATGGCCAAAACATTCATAAGTCATCCAAATGTTTTCACCATATTTCGAAATATGGTATAGGCATTTCGAAATGAAATGCTTACTACTCATTTCTCCTTCTTGATCATTTCGATATGCCAGGGGAATGTATATCGAAATGATGTCTTGTGGTAGGCTTATCTCGAAATGGTTGACATATCGATATGTGCAAGTCTCTCATCCCCTTACATTTCGATATAGAATGCTCACGGATCAAAATTCCTTCTTACTCATTTCGATATATATTGGGTGAGTATATCGAAATGAGGCCTGGTGTATGGTACATATCGAAATGGTTCCCCCCTATATTTCGATATGCTGCTTTGTAAATTCTGATCAGAGACATTTTCATTTCGATATGCCATGCATGCATATCGAAATGTATGCCCAGCTGAGAGTGGCCTAGGAGGCCTTATATTTCGATATGGGAGGGGTTATATTTCGAAATAATGTTGTCAGGCAGATGTGTAGGGAAGAGAAACAAAGGGGCATTTTTGTCCAAAAGGGTCCAAATATATATATATATCATTACACTCCCAACTAAAACCCTATCATTTCAAAACACTCCACATGTTTCTCTCTCTACCTCCCCCATTCTATCTCTCTCCCTTCTCTCTTACTTTCAAGGGGCTTCAAGGCCTCCATTGGAGAAATACCAAGGAGAAACATTGTTCTCTTCATCAAAGGCTATTCAACAAGCCAAATAGCGTCGTCATTCGCCGATTTCGGATTTCTTAGGGTTTTGCTCTCAAGTTTTGAGGTAGAAAATGTTTCTTATCTTGTGTTCTCTTGATTAGGCTCTCTTTCCTCCCTTGTGTGAGTTCCAATTTTTGTGAATTCCATGTGTACAAATGCAATTTCGACATTCACCTAGGGTTTGGTTTTAATTCATGAAAATTGTTGAGGGCTTTTGTGTTCTTCATGGTAAATTGCATTCCTATGGGTTTAATTTCATGTGTGTGCGAATTGGGTGAAAACTCCCAATTCTTGGAAAACCCTAGATTTCTACAAATTAGGGCTTTTAGTGTATTGAATCTCACATGATAAAATTGAGTGTGAAATCATGCAATTGGGAATAAAACATGTAGGATTGACATGTTGGACATATCCCTCATGTTGGAGAATTTGTTATGTTGTTAAGTCTTGCATGGGACAGGTAGGGAGTAAATCATGTAATTACTCTTACAATTGAGCATCCTTGATATGTGTGATGCATGTGATGTGTGTGATCAATGTGGGTTAGTCATACGGTGCATTGGTCCATTGTCATATCGTAAGAATGGTGACATAAGAAAATGAAAGCAATAACACAATGTAGACCTTACCTCAACCCATTCGCGTGATTTTTCGGAATGGAGGTTGAGCCCATTCGCGTGATATTCGGAATGGTGTAAGAACATCTTCGCGTGATTTTTCGGAAGATTTGTTCATATTGGTTACTACGATAGGGGATTTATACTATACAACATTCGCGTGACCTTTCGGAATGTCAAGGCATTCGCGTGATTTTTCGGAATGCGGGATGGTCGCTCCATCCGTGACATTGTGCACAATGGAGGTAGCATAGCCCTCATGTTATTGGGGGAATGATGGATAGGAATGGATAGCGTGTCGGCCAGCACCTATACCAATTCCGCCCTATCAAAGTATCACAATAAGACTCGAAAAAATGTGGAATAGTCCGGATAACTTAGAATAGACTTGTCATGAAAATTCTAAGTGGTATCCCCATGTGAAACCAAATGGGAAGAAATATCGAACTTGCGTATGTATCTTGAAAAAGTGGAAAGTGGTATGCGTATTCATAAGCATTTGTTCTAGTTGTTATTTGACATATCTTGCATGTGATTGAGTGGTGGTGTCACATAGTAGAAATGGATCATCGCCTTTGTTATACATTGTACATATGCATGTGTTGCATGCCCGACATTCACACACTCGTTCACGCTAGTCTTGAGCATACTTGATAATAGATATTTCCTACTTTAGCGTGACACGCTCTTTTTTTAAAAGGTTCTGCAAGTAAGAAACAAATCGTGGAGGATTTCGAAGCACTTTGATCATTTGGACAACTTGGTAGTTTTTGAGAAAATATGTACTCTCTTATTTTGAGAATACCCAGTTTGTGGGTTGTTTCATTTCATGGCATGTAATAACTTAAACTTGACTTTTCCTTCTCTTCTACCTATTCTATGGTTTGGACTTATAAGTTAGATTTTCTACACTCACTCTCGGATTTTTGGGTAAGTTTGTAATGGAATATGATTAGTATTTAAACTTCTTACAAATGAGAATGATACATGCTTGTGTCCCACTTTGCAAAAATATTATATTTTAAAAAAAATATATGGCTTGAAAATCCGGGTGTGACAACTTGGTATCAGAACTTTCGGTTTCGAACTCTTAGTCTCTATTGGTTGCATTGAGCATTGTTGTGTCATCTAGCATGCGTGTGAATATGTGAAGCATACATTGGCATGATCCGTAGGCTTGTGTGAGTTGTGGAGTATACTTATGCATTGTTTCTTTCCTTTGGGTGTAGCCTTGTTGTTTGGTTCCATTGGTCATGAGAATTGGTTATTGACATTGTCGGGAGTCCTTCCCTTTGGTTGAGTTTTGCTTCGTTGATTGAACTATCCGTTCGAGCCTTGTCATGTGCTCTGTTCTTATCATGTTCCTGATCTTTGTAGATTGCCTCCACGTCGTAACATAGCTTTGGGAAGAGGTCGTAGGAACAATGTTGAGGAGGCACATAGCGTGGAAGTTGACGATCACCGAGCAGGTGTGGAGGATGGTGCCCCTCCTGTTATTCCGGTTCCTGCTCCTGAGGGGCTTGTCGCTCCTAGCCAATTCGCTCGAGAGCTTGCGGCCGCCATGGTCGAAGCTAGTCGGGGATTCGCCGCTCCTGGAGATAACGTTGGTAACCGCACTCTTGACGCATTGAGAGAATTTAGGAGGATGGATCCTCCCAAGTTCAGTGGGGAAGGTGAGCCACTCGAGGCTGACCATTGGCTCGTAGAGATCCGGAGGGTGTTCGATACATTGGACATTACAGAGGACAAATTGCGTATCACCTTTGCGTCCTATCAGCTTTCAGGAGAAGCTATTCTGTGGTGGAGTTCTATTGTGGAGATGAGACATGCTAGTCTCCTTGCCGGTGGAGATGCGGATCCACAGGCCATCTTGGATCCTATCAGTACTATGACTCGGGCATACTTCCTGGTTGTCTTTGAGAATCAGTATTTCTCAGAGAGTTATCGAGATCATCTTAGAGAGCAATTTGAGCATTTGGAGAACCTTGAAATTTCAGTCCTTATCTTGATTCCAACGGATTTAGTTGGTTCGGAGGAGTGGAAGTGTAAGAGGTTTGAGAAGGGGCTTCATTCTTCTATTCAGCGGATGGTTATGGGCCATCGAATTCGAGTCTTTACTGAGCTTGTAGACTGTGCCAGGGCTGTTGAGCCCAAGAAGGATTACCAGCAGAGGGACGTTGCTTCGAGGGCAAAGGTGTGGGAGCCACGCCGTCAGGGTTCGAATTCCAGTTCTTCTTCTTCAGGCAGCTTCGGGAGGAAGCGGTAGCGGGAGCAGTCTCGCTTTTCGCAGAGTCAAAGATCCCAGGCTAGTTCGGGTTCAGTGCAGGAGTCTAGAGTGTGTCATCGATGTGATCAGCGTGGGCACGTTCGGTCGAAGTGCAGGGCCATAGCTTGTTATGATTGTGGCCGGGTAGGTCATATTGCCAGAGACTGTCCGGGGAAGACCGGTGATCGCAGTTAGGCAGGTTCAGTGCAGCAGCCGCGAGGAGGGTTTCAGCGTCCTCGTCAGCCAGGACCAGCGGCTTCAGTCCAGACTTCTCGTGCTGGAGGGGGTGCTACTCCAGCCAGACCAGTTCCATAGTTCCAGCAGAGGGGTGGTTACCCGCAGGGTCCGACTACTCATGGCAGAGCATTTGCCATTCCAGCAGCCTCAGTTCCTTCTTCTTCTCAGTCGCAGCCAGAGACTTCAGTAGTGCGTGGTATGTTCCTTATTTACAATTCTTGGGCTAGTGACTTATTCGATTCGGGTGCATTGCATTCATTCATCGCTGCATCATTCATCCATGCGTTGGAGTTGGGCGTTGATGTCTTGGATCCACCTTTGTTTGTGGATACTCCCGTAGGAGGTCGCATCCGATTGGACAGAGTTTGCAGAGACTGCGAGTTGACATTAGAGGACCATCGCTTCACCTTCGACTTCATTGTTTTGGGGATGTCCGGGTTTGATCTCATTTTGGGGATGGATTGGTTGTCTACCTTCCATGCCAACATCGATTATCACCGATGTCGTGTATGTGTCTTCTCTCCCGAGGGAGTCTACTTCTATGTTTATGGCGATAGGAAAGAATTGGTCGATTCTTGTTTCTATGATCCCCGAGACCGCGAGTCTGTCAGTTGTTTGCTTGCCAGTCTCAGTTTGGATGACAATCCTTCACGTCGTGGTGAGTTGCCGTTGGTTGTTTGCGAGTTTCCGGATGTTTTCCCGGAAGAATTGCCCGGTTTGCCGCCTAAGCAAAAGGTAGAGTTTTCCATTGATTTATTACCGGGTACTTCTCCTATTTCGATACCACCTTATCGGTTCGCGCCAGCCGAATTGCGAGAGCTAAAATCTCAGTTGCAGGAGCTTTATGAGTTGGGTTTTATTCGTCTGAGTTCGTCACCTTGAGGTGCTCCAGTGTTGTTTGCTAAAAAGAAAGACGGATCCTTGCGATTGTGTATAGATTACCGTAAATTGAATAGGGTGACCGTGAAGAACAAATACCCGATGCCGAGGATTGATGATTTGTTCGACCAGCTTCGTGGTTCTACGTGTTTCTCAAAGATCGATTTGCATTCTTGCTACCATCAGTTGCTTGTTCGGGCTGAAGATATTCCGAAGACGGCGTTCCGTACTCGTTATGGCCACTACGAGTTTGTTGGCATGCCATTCGGCTTGACTAATGCTCCAGCGACGTTCATGGATCTCATGAACCGTATCTTCTGTATCCACCTTGATCGTTTCGTGGTAGTGTTTGTCGACGATCTTCTTATCTATTCCGCGTCAGAGGAGGAGCATCATGTACATCTGCGGGTTGTATTAGAGTTGCTGCAAGAACACCGTTTGTATGCCAAGCTTAGCAAATGTGAGTTTTGGCTCCCGGAGGTAAAATTTCTTGGTCGCGTCGTATTGCGGGGAGGTGTCTCAGTTGATCCAAGCAAGGTTGATGCCGTTTCTTTGTGGCCGCGTCCACAAAGTGTATTCGATATTCGCAGTTTTATTGGACTAGCCGGTTACTATCGACGTTTCGTTTTGGACTTTTCACGATTAGCCACGCTGATGACTCGTTTGACACGTAAGGGTGTTCTGTTCGCTTGGGATGATTTTTGTGAGTTAGCTTTTGAGGAGCTGAAGAGGCGTTTGACTTCGGCACCGATCCTTATTGTTCCTGAAAGGGGAGTTGGTTATTCTGTATACTGCGATGCTTCTCATGACGGTTTGGGATGCGTATTGATGCAAGGGGGAAAGGTCGTAGCATATGGTTCGAGGCAGCTGAAGGTACACGAGAAGAATTATCCGACACATGATTTAGAGCTTGCCGCCATTGTTTTTGCATTGAAGATGTGGAGGAACTACTTGTACGGCAAAAAACTTGAAGTCTTCTCGGATCACAATAGCTTGAAATATATATTCACGCAGAAGGAGTTAAATTTGCGACAGAGACGGTGGATGGAACACTTGGAGGACTACGATTTCGAGTTACACTACCATCCGGGTAAGGCTAATGTTGTAGCCGACGCGTTGAGTCGAAAGTATTGTCATCTTGCTAGTTTAGCCGTGTATGGTTGGAAGTCCATGAAGGATTTGGGTCCATTCGTTTTGCATGCCGAGGAAGTTGGAGAGCAAGACAAGTTGTGCAACTTGTCGATTCATTCGGAACTATCACGTTGGGTTATCGAGGCACAGGCGGATGATTCAGAGGCTTCGGAGTTTCGAACGAAGTTCCTTAGTGGAGATGCGCGTCAGGGATGGATGATCCATGCCGATACTAGTTTGAGTTTCCGTGGTCGGTTGTTTGTTCCTTCGTCTTGCCGTGGGGGTATTCTGTACGAGTTTCACCATTCGCCATTAGCTGTTCACCCAGGAGGCACGAAGATGTATCATGACCTTTGACGTCAGTTTTGGTGGCCGGGAATGAAGAGAGACGTAGCCGTGTTCGTGTCCAAATTCCTTACTTGTCAGCAAGTGAAGGCCGAGCATCAACGCCCTGCCAGTTTGCTTCAGCTGTTACCTATTGCTGAGTGGAAATGGGAGCACGTTATGATGGATTTTGCCTCAGGTTTTCCTAGATCGCCGGGTGGTCAAGATGCTATTTGGATTATTGTCGACCGTTTGACGAAGACTGCTCATTTTCTGCCGATTCGAGTTGCTCAGTCTGTTGATTCCTTGAGCCGATTGTATATTCGGGAGATTATTCGACTGCACGGAGTTCCATCTTCTATCGTCTCTGACAGAGATCCTCGATTCACTTCACGTTTTTGGCGTAGCTTGCAGACTTCTCTTGGTTCGAAGCTCATGTTCAGTACCGCGTTCCATCCTCAAACCGACGGCCAATCCGAGCGTACTATACATATTTGGAGGATATGCTACGAGCTTGTGTGTTAGATTTTCAGGGGAGTTGGGTAGATCATTTGCCGTTGATCGAATTCGCGTACAAAAATAGTTACCATTCGAATTTGGGTATGGCACCTTTTGAGGCTTTGTACGGTAGAACTTGTCGTTCACCCGTGTGTTGGTTGGATGTTGGTGAGTCCGCTATTATTGGGTCGGAGATGACGCAGCAGATTACCGAGCAAATCAAATCGATACGCCAGCGATTGCTTACAGCTCAGAGTCTCTATAAGAGTTATGCGGATCGACGTCGCACTCCTTTGTCGTTCGAGGTTGGTGACCATGTGTTTCTTAAAGTTTCGCCTCGTCGTGGTATTTCGCGTTTTGGGAAGAAAGGAAAGTTGACGCCGCGTTTTATTGGGCCGTTTGACATCATTGAGAAGATTGGGGAAGTCGCCTAACGTCTTGCCTTGCCGTCTAATATTTCTAACGTCCACGATGTTTTTCATGTTTCCATGTTGCGTAAGTATGAGCCCGATCCTTCGCACGTTATAGATTGGTCAAATGTGGAGTTAGAGGCCGACGTATCCTATGAAGAAAGGCTGATTCGTATTCTTGATTCACGGGAGCAAGTGCTACGCGGGAAGACCATCCCCTTGTTGAAAGTTTTATGGAGCAACCATGGTTCGGAAGAGGCAACGTGGGAACAAGAAGATGAGATTCGCAATAAGTATCCGGATTTGTTCTGAGTTGTGTTTGCTCGGGTCGATCTTATTTTCTCTTTTGTACTTGTACCTTAGGAAATTTCGGGGACGAAATTGTTTTAAGGTGGTTGAGATGTAACGACCCGTATTTTACAAAGTATTTTCCGGAAATTAAATGTGTGGTCTAGAATTGATTAGAACCTTAATTTATTTTATCTCAAAATCCTATTGTGGTTTTAAGGTGGTTGACCCCGTATTATGATAGAGAATTCAATTACGAATCCAATGCGACTTGAATCATGTCAATCGGAATTCGGACGAGAAAGTTATGGCCAAAACATTCATAAGTCATCCAAATGTTTTCACCATATTTCGAAATATGGTATAGGCATTTCGAAATGAAATGCTTACTGCTCATTTCTCCTTCTTGATCATTTCGATATGCCAGGGGAATGCATATCGAAATGATGTCTTGTGGTAGGCTTATGTCGAAATGGTTGATATATCTATATGTGCAAGTCTCTCATCCCCTTACATTTTGATATAGAATGCTCACGGATCAAAATTCCTTCTTACTCATTTCGATATATATTGGGTGAGTATATCGAAATGAGGCTTGGTGTATGGTACATATCGAAATGGTTCCCCTCTATATTTCGATATGCTGCTTTGTAAATTCTGATCAGAGATATTTTCATTTCGATATGCCATGCATGCATATCGAAATGTATGCCCAGTTGAGAGTGGCCTAGGAGGCCTTATATTTCGATATGGGAGGGGTTATATTTCGAAATAATATTGTCGGGCAGATGTGTAGGGAAGAGAAACAAAGGGGCATCTTTGTCCAAAAGGGTCCAAATATATATATATCATTACACTCCCAACTAAAACCCTATCATTTCAAAACACTCCACATGTTTCTCTCTCTACCTCCCCCATTCTATCTCTCTCCCTTCTCTCTTACTTTCAAGGGGCTTCAAGGCCTCCATTGGAGAAATACCAAGGAGAAACATTGTTGTCTTCATCAAGGGCTATCCAACAAGCCAAATAGCCTCGTCATTCGCCGATTTCGGATTTCCTAGGGTTTTGCTCTCAAGTTTTGAGGTAGGAAATGTTTCTTATCTTGTGTTCTCTTAATTAGGCTCTCCCTCCTCCCTTGTGTGAGTTCCAATTTTTGTGAATTCCATGTCTACAAATGCAATTTCGACATTCACCTAGGGTTTGGTTTTAATTCACGAAAATTGTTGAGGGCTTTTGTGTTCTTCATGGTAAATTGCATTCCTATGGGTTTAATTTCATGTGTGTGCGAATTGGGTGAAAACCCCCAATTCTTGGAAAATCCTAGATTTTTACAAATTAGGGCTTTTAGTGTATTGAACCTCACATGATAAAATTGAGTGTGAAATCATGCAATTGGGCATAAAACATGTAGGATTGACATGTTGGACATATCCCTCATGTTGGAGAATTTGTTATGTTGTTAAGTCTTGCATGGGACAGGTAGGGAGTAAATCATGTAATTACTCTTACAATTGAGCATCCTTGATATGTGTGATGCATGTGGTGTGTGTGATCAATGTGGGTTAGTCATACGGTGCATTGGTCCATTGTCATATCGTAAGAATGGTGACATAAGAAAATGAAAGCAATAACACATAATGTAGACCTTAACTCAACCCATTCGCGTGATTTTTCGGAATGGAGGTTGAGCCCATTCGCGTGATCTTCGGAATGGTGTAAGAACATCTTTGCGTGATTTTTCGGAAGATTTGTTCATATTTGTTACTACGATAGGGGATTTATACTATACGACATTCGCGTGACCTTTCGGAATGTCATGGCATTCGCGTGATTTTTTGGAATGCGGGATGGTCGCTCCATCTGCGACATTGTGCACAATGGGGGTAGCGTAGCCCTCCCAACGTTATTTGGGGAATGATGGATAGGAATGGATAGCGTGTCGGCCAACACCTATACCAATTCCGCCCTATCAAAGTATCACAATAAGACTCGAAAAAATGTGGAATAGTCCGGATAACTTAGAATAGACTTGTCATGAAAATTCTAAGTGGTATCCCCATGTGAAACCAAATGGGAAGAAATATCGAACTTGCGTATCTATCTTGAAGAAGTGGAAAGTGGTATGCATATTCATAAGCATTTGTTCTAGTTGTTATTTGACATATCTTGCATGTGATTGAGTGGTGGTGTCACATAGTAGAAATGGATCATCGTCTTTGTTATGCATTGTACATATACATGTGTCGTATGCCGAACATTCACACACTCGTTCACGCTAGTCTTGAGCATACTTGATAATAGATGTTTCCTACTTTAGCGTGACACGCTCTTTTTTTAAAAGGTTCTGCAGGTAAGAAACAAATCGGGGAGGATTTCGAAGCACTTTGATCATTTGGACAACTTGGTAGTTTTTGAGAAAACATGTACTCTCTTATTTTGAGAATACCCGGTTTGTGGGTTGTTTCATTTCATGGAATGTAATAACTTAAACTTTACTTTTCTTTCTCTTCTACCTATTCTATGGTTTGAACTTATAAGTTAGATTTTCCGCACTCACTCTCGGATTTTTGGGTAAGTTTGTAATGGAATATGATTAGTATTTAAACTTCTTACAAATGAGAATGATCCATGCTTGTGTCCCACTTTGCAAAAATATTATATTTCAAAAAAAAATATGGCTTGAAAATCCGGGGCGTGACATGAAAAGTCATCTACTATGACCAAAATGTAACGTTTTCCTCCTAGACTCTCTGTACGAGAGGGACCCATTAAATCTATATGTAGAAATTCTAAGCATTTCGTTGTAGCGACTATATTGGTCTTTTTATGTGGGCTTTTTGTTTGTTTTCCTTTCATGCATCCGCCACAAATAAGACCTTGGCCATTGGCCAATTTAGGAACGCCCCTAACAACTTCATTTTTTGTGATTCTATGAAGCTCTGTGAAATTCACATGGCCCAATCGTTGGTGCCATAGTTCAACATCATCCAAAAGTACACGATGACATACAGTAGATGGGATCGTTTCAACACAATAATAGTTATCAACCGATCTCGATCCCTTTACTACGCACTCACCAGTAGAATCATAGATAGAGCAATGATCTTTTGAGAATTTCACTTCGAATTGATCATCACAGAATTGTCCAATGCTCAGAAGATTGGCTTTAAGTCCTTCTACGTACAAAACATTAGCTAGAGCTGAAAAGCCGGGAATAGAAACTGTGCCTTTGCCCACAATTTTGCCTTTATTACCATCACCAAATGTGACAAGGCCAGGGGCACAGTCTTCCAAGGATACAAACAGAGTTTTATCGCCACTCATATGCCTAGAGCAGCCGCTGTCTAGATACCAAGATGACGAATGATGAGCGTTATATGTTGTGTGTGCTACAAGGCACTGTGAGGTCCTAGGTTTCCAGATTTTTTGATCCTTAATCATTTTTTGCATTTCCTGGGCAAAGACCGATAATTTCTTAACTTCATCAAAAAGATAAGTAGCGTGTTTTTCAAAGTCATTTGTATTTTCAGAAATCGTCACCTTATTGAGAGGTGGCACATTTCGACCTTTAACGGGTCTTCCCAAAGTGGGTCGACCTTTCTTGATTAATATATCATTGTGCAGTTTGTAGCAAAATGGTCGAATGTGACCACGTCCACCGCAGTGGTGACATACAAACACTCTCTTAGAAATTGCTTTGTTTTTTAGATTATTTTCTTTTAGAATGGGTCGAACAGATGTACTCGACTCTCCTTTAAGTAATACAATTTCTCTTGACTTATTTTTGTTCGAGTGAGGCTCACTCGGTAAGTTGTCAAGAAAGCCCAGGCCAATTCTTTTCCTAAAAATTGGAGTCAACTGAGATATATGTTCAGTACACTTACTTCTTTTGATCATCTCATTTGACTCGATCAGATGTTTTTTCAGATCTTCTATCTTTGATAAGGACGCACTAAGTTTATCTAAGACCTCTTTTCGTTCAGCATCACACACTATAAATTTGTCATTTAACAGCTCATTCTTCCTCTTGACATCATCCAATTCTACATTTTTCGACTCTAAGTCCACCCTGAGAGATGTCAAATCCTCATCTTTCATTTTAATTTGAGCTACGAGCTCGATCATCTTTTCCTTCATTTTATAGCATTCTTTGTACAGAAGATCATAAGCCTCATGAATTGACTCAATATCATTCTCTTCTTCATTTTTATCATTATCGCTCGAAGAGTCCACAGAGGTAAGAGAAGATGATTTGACGGGGGTTTCAGTACGAGAAGCTAAGGCAGTGAAATTTTGGGATTCAGATTTAGAACTGGAGTCATCCTTTTCATCATCACTCGAATCATCCCAAGTGACCTTGAATACCTTTTTGTTCTTACGTTTTAAGTTTGCGCATTCATTCTGATAATGCCCGAAACCATGACACTCATTATCACAGCCCGAACCCGGTTCAGCAACCCGAAAGGGTGCATCCGCAGACCCTAGCCATGGCACGGCCGGTGGCTTGCCACCTACGGCCTCTTACTAATTCTTAATTTGTTATCATTAAAGTTCTCAAAATATAAGAGAATTAACTTTTAAAAAATTAAA
>NMUG010004707.1:0-13631 GCA_002855965.1 Monotropa hypopitys | reverse complement strand
CACTTCTATAAGTAAAATTACTTTGTATTAATAATATTTCTTATTTTTTATTTTTAGTTAAGGTTGTTTTTTGTCATTTTCATGTAATTTTTGTGTCATGTTAATTTAATTTTTATTGATTTACATAAATTTAATAATAATTTGCATTTTTTTAAAAAATATTAGAAGAATAGGACGGGGCAGGGCGGGGTAGGGCGGGTAAACCCGATACCCGATAGGGGCGGGGGCGCCAAAAAAAATACCCTATCGGGTTAGGGGTGGGGTCGGGATTTTTCGGGGCGGGGCGGGGTACGACAAAACCCGCCCCAACCCGCCCCAACCCGCCCCGTTGCCATCCCTAGGTCCAGGAGACTCACAGCCTAGGGGCAGAGCCTAGCCGAGGATACTGCAAGCCGAGGTCGTGCGACCAAGCAGAGGCAAGAGCCGACGGATAGAGCTCCCTCGGGTCACTTCGGCGCAGAAGGTTCATTGCCCAGGGACATCCCCTTCCAACGGTTCGTTGCACCGAAGGATGTACCTTTGGCCAGACAAGACAAATACCTCGATTGAAGGGAAGATTCCCTCGACAGACAGCATCCCGGGTTTTGAGCGCATGGCAGATACACGCCTGATACAGAGATCAGCTTTTTCGTGATTCCTGTTGCACGCCAGACATGCTTTTCAGCTTTTCTGTCGCGCAATGCTGTTAGGTGCCGCCGCTTGACATTGTCATGGACGACCTATCGGTTGGATGTTCAGATGCATAGGGGGACAAGCACACTGTCCAATTGTGCAGGTGGGCATCTCCTCCACGCCGAAGTGCGTGTCTTGCACTCGCCGATGGCCCTATATAAGGGAGTTAGCATTCAATGCAGAGGTACACCTTCTCTCACTAGCCCAAGCTCTCTCCATTTGCTTTCTCTCTCTCTAAAACCCTTGCTAACTTTTCCATTGGGGGGTCCACTGGCGACATTCGCCGGTAGCCTAACGTTTTCTCTTTTGCAGCTAGGTTCAACTGCTCATTTTCACCGCTAGCAACCGAGAACCACCGCAAGAAAGGCTTACCCCCTAACAATTGGCGAAACTGTTGGGGAACCTTTCTCAAACTCTCAAAACTCTGTTCTAGTTTGAAGATGACTTCCAAATACTAAAACTCCAAAGGAAACCAGACTGATGGCCGAAGGAACGAGGGAAAGGAAGTTGCGAGGGAAGGGGACTCTGCTCTCCGAACCCCCGAACGTACCCGCACCGGTGACGCCAACTACCACACCAGCGAATGCCCTGACCCTACGGCCAAGCTCACCAATAGGCAGTATATTCGTAATCTGGAAGGTGACTTGGGCTGAAGGGACCACCAGATCGATGCCCTCATGCACGAGATGACCCTCTTGAGGAAGGCCACCGAGAAGAGAAAGGAGGCACCTATACCAAGCTGTGCCGAGAAAGATGGATACGAATACCAGGAGCCTTCACAAAGCAGGAGCAGGTCTGAGCAAGACATGCCTTTAGTCCTGAACAGGCTTGGAAGGAGGGAAGAAGAAGTCCCTGTCTGGCAGATGATTAATGAGGACCGCCGCATAAGGCACCGAGTCTCACCTCCCCGGCATAGGGACGAATGTTCGGCCGAGAGTCGTCGGCCACCTGTCTTTGACCGCCTCAGCCCCAATGCAGCTCCAGTGACTCGGAGACGTCGCCCAACATGGGAATTGTCACCACTCTGGGACCAAAGGCACAATGGTCACAGAGACAGTCAGGTGCCCTACTCAGAACAGGAGGTTACTGAGAGGAGGAGGAGGGACATCCTGCCAGCTCGGACCTATGAGCCATTCCGACAGGAAAGAATCCCATGCACTCCGTTCTCTCTAGAAAATGAAGCTGCAAGGCCTCCGGCAGGTTTCTCAGCCCCCAAGTTCAACAAGTATGATCCGAAAATAAATTCGTACACCCACATCGTGCATTTCAGGCAGATGATGTCCCTCTACTCAGGGGAGGATGCCTTGATGTGCAAGCTGTTTCTATCCATCCTAGACGAGGTTGGGTTACTCTAGTTTGACCGGTTGCCAGTAGGGTCCATCTACTCTTGGGGAGACCTTTCAACAGCCTTTCTGGCCCGGTTCATCACCAGCTCCAGGGTGAAGAAAGAGGTTGATTCCCTCCTTGGCCTTTGGCGAGCGAGGTCGAAATCTCTGCACCAATACGCAGCCCGGTATTGGGACCTCTACAACGAAATTGAAGAATGCGATCAAAAAATCGCAGTGACGTCATTCAAGCTCGGCCTGGACCACTCCAGCCGAGAGTTCAAAGATCGATGTTCTTCCCTCCGGCCACTATGAACGAGCTCATGGCCAAGATTGAGCTCCACGCAAAACTCGAGGAGGCTAAGGAGGAGAGGAGCAAGCCCGACCAATGCTCCGGCCACAGTTCCAACAACAATAGTGTGGTCAGAAGGAATGAGACCAACATTGTCCAGCCGGGGGAGCCCCAGACGTACAAGCCGTACGAATTTGTGGCCCACACTACTGTCTTCAAGCAGCCAACATTTATGCTCCTTCGCAAAATAAAAAAGGAGTCGTTCTTCAGATGGCCGGAGAAGCGATTGGGAGCCCAGAAAGGCGGCAATGACAAATTTAGGTGCTCCTACCACAGAGAAAAAGGGAACTTGACAAATAACTGTCGGGCCTACAAAGATTTCCTTGAGGAGCTGGTCGCTGCTGGCCACCTTGGGGAGTTTATTGATACAGAAAAAACAGCCGTTGTCGTACCGAAGGAGAATCCCAAGCCAGCCCTGCGCATTATCAATGTGATCCATGGGATGGTGGATCACCGAAGGGAGGAGCAGCTTCGGTCAGAGCTCCAACAGATAGAGGCGAAGAAAATCCTAGCCGTGCAACCCATGCCGAAGAATCCAAATCTAGACTCCAAGTACTCTATTACTTTTTCAGATAGAGATTCCGAAAGGGTTCAACACCCCCACGATGACTCCCTAGTCGTCACTCTACAAGTTACCGACTGCCAGGTCTGGAGGGTCCTCATTGACCTCAGCAGCTCGGCAGATGTTATGTACTACTCCTTGTTTAAGAAAATGGGGTACAAGGAAGAAGACATACTACTGACCAACGTACCACTGGTGGGATTCAATGCGGCATCTTTCTGGCCGCTCGGCAAAATCCTCATCCCAGTGACCATCGACTCAGTCACTACCGAGGTAGAATTTGTGGTAGTCGATATCCCGTCACCCTATAATGCTATCCTGGGCCGAACCTGGGTCCATAGCATCAAGGGGTGGCTTCCACATACCACCAGGTTATCAAATTCATCGGCAGCAGAGGCGTGGAAGAGCTTAGGGGGGACCAAACGTCTGCGAAGCAGTGCTACATCACTGTTGTCAAAGGGAAGGTCACTCTTGAGCAAGTCCATTGGGTGGAGGTTTTAGATCAACTGGTGCTGGAGGACGTCAGTACGAGTGCTTCGGAAAAATCCATTGAGGACCTCGTCATCGTGCCCCTCAGTGTCGACGACCCGGAGCGCTTCTTTCTTATTGGCTCATAGCTGACCGAAGCAGACAAGGAGGCCATGATCAGCTTCCTGAAGCACAATGTTGAGGTGTTTGCCTGGACGCCCTACGAGATGCCAAGCGTAGATCCTAACTTCATCAACCACCATCTCAACGTCCGACCAGAGTGCTGGCCAGTCGTCCAGCAGGCCTGGTGATCGGTTGCTACTCATGTCAATGCCATTATAGAAGAAGTCAATCGTCTGACCGAAGCACAGGTGATCCAAGAAGTTCACTACCCCACCTGGTTGGCCAACATGGTGGTGGTCAAAAAGAAGACCGGCAAGTGGAGGGTTTGTGTTGATTACACCAACCTCAATGAAGCTTGTCCCAAATATAGCTTTCTGGCACCGAGAATAGATTAGCTGGTCGATTCAACGGTCAGACATCCCAGAATGAGCTTCATGGATGCCTACTAAGGGTATCACCAGATAGCAATGTTCGGTCCGGACTAAGAGAAAACAGCATTCATCACTCCCAGGGGACTGTTCTGCTATCGAGTCATGCCCTTCGGCCTTAAGAATGTCGGAGCAACGTATCAGAGGATGATGACAAAAATGTTCAACTCTCAGCTTGTCAATATTATGGAAGCTTACATCAACGATATGGTGGTCAAGAGCAAAGCCGAAGAAAATCATCTAGCAGATCTGCAGAAGGTGTTTGACATCCCGAAGAAATATAAACTTTGGCTCAATGCTTCGAAGTGTGCCTTCAGAGTCATCTCAGGAAAGTTCTTGGGCTATCTTGTCACATGCCAAGGCATTGAGTCCGACCCTTCTCAGGTCTCGACCATCCAAAAAATTGAAGATCCTAGAACCCTAAAGGAAGTGCACAAGCTTACTAGAATGGCCTCCACCCTCAATCGGTTCATCAGCAGATCTTCATACAAATGCCTCCCATTCTACGAAGTACTAAAGAAGAACAGCCAACGACATTTTCTGTAAACCGAGCAGTGCAGGAAAGCCGTAGCAATCTCAAAGAATATCTCTCTTTGGTTTCCCTTCTTGTCAAACCAATGTAGGGGGAAAAGTTGTTTCTATATCTTGCTATCACTCCACATGCCGTCAGCTCAGCATTGGTTCGGCAAGAAGGGCCCAAGCAGCTGTCGGTCTACTTCTCAAGAAAATCTCTCATCAGTGCAGAAACCAGGTATCTTCCTCTTGAAAAACTTGCACATGCTTTGGTTATTGCCTCCAAGAAACTTGCACCGTACTTCCAAGTACATACAATTGTGGTCCTTACCGAGTTCCCTCTTCAAGCACTGCTAAAAAGGGCCGACCTATCTGGACGAATCACCAAATGGGCCGTTGAATCGGCAATCTTTGACATCAAGTTCTAACCGAAGACAGTCATCAAGGGCCAGATCTTGGACGACTTCCTTGCCGAATTCTCTCCTCGGCCAGAAGAACCTCACACCAAATAAACTCCCACCGAGGAAGCCCAGCCACAGCTATTGCAGAATCAGGATTCATGGAGATTGTTCATCGACGGCGCTTCCAATTGCCAAGGGAATGGGGCCGGAGTCGTCCTTATTTATTCTGAGGGCGTCACCCATGAACATTCCCTCCGGCTCAACTTTAGTGCTTCCAACAATGAAGCAGAGTACGAAGCCTTGATAGTAGGATTGAAGGCCGTCGAAGAGCTAGAGATTCATAACCTCAGCGACTCTTAACTCGTAGTCAACCAGATCAACGGCGACTACGAGTGCCGAGATGAGCGAATCGGAAGATATATGCAGAAAGCTAAGGAGAAGCTGGGTCTGTTCACAAAATTCCAGATTCAGCAGGTCGGCAGGGAGCAAAATTCCCATGCCGATGCTCTAGCAGAATAGCCTCAGCAGCAGAAGTCAAAGAGTAGAGGACAGTCAGCAACCATAGCCTGGATCAGCCAAGCATAGAAGCGCCGAAGCCGTCACCCATCTTTTTCATCAGTCAGGGTCCAAGTTGGATGGATCCCATCGTTTCGTTCTTAAAAGAGGACTCTCTACCAGAATATAAAAGGGAAGCCCATTGAATCGTCCACAAGTCGACTCGGTTCTGACTAGGCCCTCAGTTGAAGCTCTACAGACGGTCTTTTTCAAGACCATACCTCCTCTGTGTACATCCAACGCAGGTGGAAGGAGTATTGCAAGAGCTCCACGCCGGCAGCTGCGAAGCCCACACAGGGGTAAGATCCATTGCTCACTGGTCCATCTCACAGGGTTATTGGTGGCCGAAGATGATGGAAGACGGGGAGAAGATAGTGAAAAAATGTGATGCCTGCCAGAGGTTCTCCCCAATCATTAGGAAGCCCGCCGAAGAGCTCACGCTATTGACTAGTCCATGGTCTTTTTCTCAGTGGGGCTTGGACATCGTCGGCAAGCTACCTACGGCACCAGATGGATTCAAATTCCTGATCACTGTAATAGACTACTTCTCTAAGTGGGTGGAGGCCGAGCCTCTAGTCACCATAGAATACAAGGACGTCAAGAGATTTGCCTAGAAAAATATTGTCTCTCGCTTCGGCATCCCATACGCCTTCATCTCGGACAACGACACTCAGTTTGTGGGGGACCTCTTCACCAACTTTTGTGCCGAGCACGGAATCAAGTTCTACAACTCTACCCCCACTACCCACAAGGCAACAGGCAGACCGAAGCATCCAATAAGACGATCGGAAGTGGCATCAAGAGAAGACTCCAAGTAGTAAAAGGAAGATGGACCGAAGAGCTTTCCAATGTCCTGTGGGCCTACCAAACGACCCCTCAGCGCTCCACCGGGCAGACCCCATTCTCACTGGCCTTCGGCATGGAAGCAGTCATCCCACTGGAAGACGGGTTCCCGACAATCAGAATTGAAGTATTTTACGCAACCACCAATAGCGCAACAATTGAGAAGGACCTAGACCTAGCCGAAGAAAGACGATATTCGATCAGGATCAGACTAGCTTCCTACCAGCAAGGAGTGGCCAGAAATTTCGCATGAACGTTCCGGCCTAGGGACTTCAAGATTGATGATCTCGTCTTAAGGAAGGTCATGGGAAACAAGAAAAAAAGTTCAGATGGCAAGCTCGGTCCAAATTGGGAGGGGTCGTATAGAGTGGTCGGTCAGGCAGGGACCGGGGCCTATTGACTTCAAGAGTTAGACGGCAGACCAATACCGAGACCATGGAATGCCACTAATTTGAGGTGATACTATCATTAACCGACATGTTATCTGGCCTAGGGCCCTCAATCAGTAGAACCATTCTTAGGAAATTCTTGTGTTCAGATTTGTCCATCTTTTTCATCGGTGGCATTATCGAACCAGTCTACAGTTGACGTTCATCTATAAAACGTGCATGCAGCTCCTCGGTGGTATAGCCGAGGAAGCTTACAGTTATCATTCATCTATAAAACGCGCATATAGCTCTTCGGTTGTTTTCCGAAGCAGCTTATAGTTGTCGTTCATCTATAAAACGTGCACGCATCTCCTCGGTGGTATAGCCGAGGCAGTTTACAGTTGCCGTTCATCTATAAAATGCACATGCATCTCTTCAGTGATTTTTTCGAAACAGCTTACAGTTGCCATTCATCTACAAAGTGTGCATGCAGCGCTTCAGTGGTTTTGCCGAAAGAACCCTCAAAGTTAGTATTTATCTAAAAAATGTACAAGTATTGCTCCAGCAGTTGCTGAAGCAACCCACAAATTGCAAGCCATTGAAATATACTGTCGAGCCGAGGTCAAATCTTTGACTAAAAAAACCTTTTCCTCGGCTGGGGAAAAAAGGGCACATATCAGACATAAAAGAAGCAGTTGTGCAGACAAAAGACTTAGCAGAAATTGCAAACAAGTTCATCATTAAAAAAGTTAGCCAGGCCATAGGTCGGCCTGATCCAAAAACACAACAAACAAAAGCAAGAAAGAAATGATGCAAAAAACCACATCAGGCAGCCGGATCAGCAGGGTCGGCCACAACAGAACCGGTCCCGGTAGCCTCGGTCCCAGCAGCAGACTCGACGGCCTCGGTCCCAGCAGTAGGCTCGACGGCCTCGGTCCCAACAGCAGGAGGTGCCGGTGGAGCAGATCTCAGTCAAGCTCCGCCCTTGGCCGACGCTATGAGGGGAATTTTCCCCATTGCCGAAGCATGGTCCTCAACTCCCATTGAGACCGTAGCGCAGACCCATCCCTTCTTGAAGAGATTTTCCTTCAACCGGGCCACCTGATCACGGTATCCTGCCTCGGCCTCATCGAACCCACGGTTATAGTGGTGCTCCTCTGCGGCAACCATCTTATTCTTCTGCTCCTCCAGCTCGACCTTCAGCCTAAGAATCTCGGCATCTGCAGCAGTGATGCGAGCATTCTTGACATTCAACTCGGCAATGTTTATCTCAACAGTGGCTTCGAGAGCATTGACTTTATTTCTCAACTCGACCGAGGAGATGCTCGCCTCCACAAGCTTCTTATGGTCTGTCTCGGCCTCTTTCTCTGCCAGATGGCGAACAGCCTAGAGATCACCAATGCATCGTTCTACACCTGCACCGGCAACCATCATCTGCAAAGAAATTCAAGGACCGTTACAACCATGCCGAAGTGAAAGACAAAATCTGAAAGCAATCAAGAAATGGTCTTACTATAGCGTCGTGGTACATCATCTGCCAGAAGCTAGTCTGGGGGCCTTTGGGAAGCTGCTCCATTTCCCTCGGCAGGGTGAAGGCTTGAAGTAGTGTCATCGCCACGTTCGGGCGCTCTGCAAGCAGGTCGGTCTCAACGGCCTCAATGCCCTCTTAAGATATCTTTGGCACCCACACCAGCACCACCTTCTGAGAAGACCCCGCCATCTCGGCAGTCTTGGGGTCTGGTACGACCGTCTTCTCTCCGTCCGCTGCAGAGTGTTCAGCCGGGGTCACATCATCAGACCTCTTGGCCCTATTTTGTGCCCGAGAATCCCTCAGCTCGGCCTCTGTAGAAGAAACTCTGGTCCGGCCCGCCGGCACCTCCTTAGTGATAGCCACTAAGGGATCGACATCCATGGCAACAAACTCGTCACCAAGAGCCTCTTCCTCCAAATCAATGACTTTGCGGGGCCCTATCTCTTCTTCGGCTGGACGAGGTGAGGACGGATCAGCTGGATGTGTAGTGGAAGCTTCGGTAGGGGCTGGCCGAGGTCTTAGAGTATGGGTATACGATGGCGTATACCCTAGCAAAGTAGGAGCCGATCGTCGGTCGTCGGAGAGCTCGCAGGCTGTCCTAACTTTGTCTGCGTCGGCTTTGTTCTTGAAAATGCTAAGGCGACCGACGTCTGCAAAAGAAGATATAAGGCCAGAAAACATCAACAGAAGGGAAAGTTGCAATCAGGGAAGTAATGTATACCATGGGCACCCTTTTGGAACGGAATGGTGACATTCCCCACCAGAGTGAAGAAGTTGCCAAAGACTATCATCACATCTTCGGCATACTTGTCCGAGTCCGGCAAGTTTATAATAAGACCGGGCAGGTTGGGCTTCTGGCCGAGGTAATATTTCTACGACTTCTTATTGAAGACGACGAAGTAGCAGCCGAAGATATCTTCAAAGTCTAGTCGGTTCGCTCGTGGGAGAGTTTCGTTC
This sequence comes from Monotropa hypopitys, assembly GCA_002855965.1. NCBI lineage: Eukaryota > Viridiplantae > Streptophyta > Magnoliopsida > Ericales > Ericaceae > Monotropa > Monotropa hypopitys. The sequence continues at coordinate 4,533 of NMUG010004707.1, read as the reverse complement.
AACTTCACCACCCCTATAAAGATCCGGAAAGTGTTCATCGTCACTTGGGACAGTGTAATGCCGAGCTCGCCGAAGAAACGAGTCAGAAATGGGTGGAATGGGAACCTAACTCCCCCCAGTTACGGCGACAATGGGCATGTGGACGTACTCCGGACCAGGCTCTGTATTGTCGATGGAAGAAAGCATGATATTCACGTCGGCCGGGATCTCCCATTCCTCTCTGAATTCCCGAAGATTAGTTGGAGAATCCAGCAGTTGCTTGAACCTGTCGGACCTCTTCTTCGGTGCCATTGTCGGATCTGAAAAGAACACAAACAAGTCGGGCACCGTGAGTCGGTCCGGCATCCACCAGTGCAGTTAAGCAAAAGGAGACCTTTGGCTTGGCCCTTAACCAATAGCCAAGGCCAATTCGGCTCGGCCAAGAACAGTTTGAGTATGTTCATCGTCATCCATGGAGTCCAGAAACGTCCATAAGGTTTCCAGGCTCCACGAATGGCTTGGAAGGTGAATCCCAAGGCAAAACATCGCAAAATCGACGACAAATCAGAGGAAAGACTGAACGCTCGAAGAAAGAGAAGAAGAACAGTTACCTGGATTGAAGTTGCTGCCTGAAAAAGCTTGAAGAAACTCGCCGGAAACTAGGCTGAGACGGTGGTCGGAAATCATCTGAGGGCTGCCGAAAATCGCCTGGGGTTGAGGGAGGAAGAAACAAACGGAGAGGATTTGAAACCCTAAGGATTCTTTTATAGCGGTGACCTGGGGTTCAAACCGGGTGACCGGCCGAACCGTCCTAGTCAGTAAAAATGCATTTTCATCATTGCTCCTGCCTCGAAACTTGTGTCGAAGCTGCCAAATATGTTTCGCGTGTGCACGCTGTCCCATCCAACGTAGAGCCGACCAACGACAGTACGCCACGTTGACAGTCCAACCGCCATTTCAGGCGCACACAAGCCAACAGGGCTGACAGCTGGTGATGTGACGTCTGTGTAGACGCGCCATTAATGCAGAAGGCGACACGTAATCAAATTCAAAATAACGGTTGGAAAAGTTGTCAAAGGTCCAACGTTCAAGATAATCTAGTGGTTCGACGCTCTTCCTCTTCGGCACCAGCATAACCCTTCGGCATCAAGTCAACCTCGCTTCGTCCAAAATACCTGGCCAAAGGGGTTGAGGGGCTATTGTTGGAGGCCATACTAATCAAAGGCTGAAGCCACGACCTCCTCCGAGAGGACCACAATACATGCCATCTATAAGGGGGTCGAGCAGATCAAAGCCAGCGTCAAGACCTCCCAGGGGCTCTTTCCGGACTCACAACCCAGGGGCGGAGCCTAGTCGAGGATACAACAAGTTGAAGTCGTGCGACCGAGCAGAGGCAAGAGCTGACGGATAGAGCTCCCTCGGAGTCACTTTGGCACAGAATGTTCATTGCCCAGGGACAGTCCCTTCCAATGGTTCGTTGCACCGAAGGACGAACCTTCGACCAGACAGGACAAATACCTCGAATGCAGAGAAGATTCCCTCGATAGACAGCATTCCAGGTTTTGCGCGCATGGCAGACACACGCCTGACATAGAGATTAGCTTTTCTGTGATTTCTGCTGCACGTTAGACATGCTTTTTAGCTTTTCTGCCGCCCAATGCTGTCAGGCACCGCCGCCTGACATTGTCATGGCCGACCTGTCGGCCGGATGTTCAGACGCACAGGGGGGACAACCACACTGTCCCAATTGTGCAGGTGGGCAGCTCCTATGCGCCGAAGCGCGTGTCTTGCACTCGCCGATGGCCCTATATAAGGGAGTTAGCATTTAATGCAGAGGTACACCTTCTCTCACTAGCCCAAGCTCTGTGCATTTTCTTTCTCTCTCTAAAACCCTTGCTAACTTTGCCATCGGAGGGTCCACCAGCGACATTCGCCGGTAGCCTAATGTTTCCTCTTTTGCAGCCAGGTTCAACCGCTCATCTCCACCGCTAGCAACCGAGAACCACTGCAAGACAGGCTTACCCCCCAACAGGTCTAAATGCTTATTTTAGTGAATTGTACGTAAATATGATGTTAAAATTAAGAAAGGAGATTTGAATGATTTGATCATGACGAGAAGTCTAGATCCGCTTATTTAATGTGTCACATCCGTTCTATTTGAATTCTTAAAAATCTTTTAATTAAATAAGAGTTGAAAATAAAAGGTGTGAAGTAATAAGAATTTATTATAAGAATTAAACCTGTCTAGGGGTTATTAATGTAATGGAGAGTTGTATAAGGGACCCTAGGGTAAATTAGGCTAAGTATTGTTGTAAAAATATGTTGGGAGTGAGGTTAGTATGGTCTTTTTACCGTAGGATCATATTTAGGGGTTATAGGAAAGAAAACCTAGTCTCTATTATACTCCAAAAATCTGGAAATTTTGAGAGAGTGAGATATATATAGACAGAAAGCTTCTAGGAGGGAGAAGAAAAAGTGGGAGCTTGAAGGAGACCCTAGATCATCCCCAAATCATTTCCTACATCAAAGGTATGTTCATCTATGCTAATAATTATCATTTCCATAGAGATTTAAGGGAAAACTATAGGTTTTTAAGAAAAATGAGTTCTTAGATCTAAATTGGAGAAATCAAGATTTAGGGGTCAAATTGATGTTTGTGGGACTCCATATTGGAGTATGTTGGCCCTATGGGATGAAGAACAACTTAGTAGAGTGAGGTTTTTGCATTAGATGAGTTATAATCGAGTTTGGTTGACATTTTTAGCGAGTTGTGTTTGCAGAAAATCGCAGAAATCTGCTATTGGTGTCAACCGGTATGGGCACTGGTATGTCGGCTGGTACACCGGATAGTATATCGGATGCCTACCGGTCTTTGCAAATTTTGTCCAGAAGGTTTAGGCTTTGCAATTTTTACAAAAATACCTTGACCGGCATGCCAGCCGACATGTCAGGCGGTATACCCGTCGATATACCAGTTAATGTCAATTTTGGCCAGTAGGTTCAGAAGAGTTATAAATGAGGAATTTTGGCCTAACCGACATGATGGTCGGTATGCCGATTGCATACCGGTCCCATACCGGTCAGAGGGATACTTGAGGTTTTGTTCGGGCTTGCTTAAGGGTTTGTCTGGGGTTAATCTCGGGACTTATTAAAAGAGGTTTATGAGTCTTATAAGGGTCTTGGTATCTTGAATTGGTCTAGGAAAACTCAAGATCATGTGTTAAATTCTTAAAAAGGAATTCACCTATCTATCTTAGACACTTTGAACAGGTGGGGTGCCCGGACCCTCGGAGCAACATCAGTGATACTATTGGACTTCCCACACACACTTGTGAGTATGATAGATCTTTTTAGTACATGTTTCCTTATGTAGATTACGTGGTTGTGTGCTTGTTTGCCTATGTGTTTTCCTTACTTGTTCTTACTTGAAGATGCATGTCTTGTGTATGCTTAGATGATTTCCTTGTATAACTTCCATGCAATTCTATGCCTTCCTTAATTTGGATGCTTGATGTCACTCATACTATGGCATGCCATTGAACATCGAATTATGAAGTATGTACATGACACATGGATCATTGGACTTGTAAATGTGAGAAACCATATGTATAAATGGTAAGTAACCTAAAGTAGAATGACCCTGGCATGCTTGATTATAAGCTGTGAGGCTAAGTATGGGGCAATGTAAAAGAATGTGAATAATTATGAAAATACCCCGACATGCTTGATTATAAGCTGTGAGGTCAAGTGTGGGGGTGATAAGGACTTGACTGATTCGCCCAATTGCAATGCATTGCTAGATGGGGCTAAGGTCGGGGACCCAATGGGAGTTGACCGTATAACATTGATTGGTCTAACCATCGAACTAATGAAATTGGAATTGATGAGAACTTAATATGAACATTATATTACGAGGTGATAAGAAGAAATGGAAATGAACATGAGATACACGTCACATTGTTATACCTCTTCTCTTATGTGCCTGCTTGCTTGCGTTCACGTTCTTACTTATGGATTGCATATACTGATTTGTATCTAACATATTCCTAGATATTCTTTACTTTTCTTTTGTGTTGCAATCTATATCCAGGAGAGGATGCATAGTGGGTTCACTTCCAGCCAGGTGGTCGGTTCGGTCCTTTGGTTAGCAGGAGTTCATTCTCTTTTATTTTATTCGCACTATTTAGAAGTTTTGGGGGTAGATCGCGAGGCATCCCTGTGGGCTTTTTGTAAGAGATGTAATTTGAACTGTCACAACCCAATCCGACTGTTGTCCCTTTATATTTTAATGATGATTTTAATCGATTTATTAATATGCACATAATTTAATTTATCAATGATTATTGTTGAATTATCATTTTATGTAATGATTTAATTGTCAATTATTCTATATGAATAATTCATCTTGTTAATTAAGCTCATGATTGATCTAATTAATTAATTCATTTCATGATATCCATGCTTAAATATTAAAATTAATCTTGTGATTAATTTATGTAATATCTTGAATTAATTTAGAAATATTTTTATTGATTTAATTTTATTCAAGATTAA
>NMUG010004706.1:0-13632 GCA_002855965.1 Monotropa hypopitys | reverse complement strand
TGAGTTGGTATTTTTTTTGAGATTTTTGGAGTTAAATATGACATTTAATTACAAAAGACTTATACAAAATCTATTTTGTAATAATTGGATGGCATGTAAGGGTAAATGGTGATTTGAGCAAGGGGTAAATATGGCAAAGCCACTTAAAATCTGATTAGAGCTATATAAATGAGGTTATAACCTCATTAGGTCATTACAATTCCCTTGTAGTGGCTCTAGAGACTTGTTTAGAGAGGATTAGTGGGAGAGATTTTGGAAAATCACTCAAAATTCAATCCTAAATCAAGGAATTTGGAGAGAAATCCTTCATAGGATTTGTTCATCACACCTTCAAGGTAAACTTCATGTTTTTATTTTGTTAATTTCGTGGTTAATCTTGCCTAGATCTAAGTTTTTGCACTAATCTTAATTCCTCTTAACTTTTACATGGGTTCATTGAATAAAAGCTTATGTTGTTGTGGTTTTCACATGGATATCCAATTGAATTCTCTGTTGGTAAAACAAGCTTAACACTTGTCCTTGAAGTCCCTGGTATATTAGTCTTATTTGCAGGTCATGTGAATCAAGGTGGAAGTAAAAGAGGAAGGGGTTGAGGCAAACAAACACCAAAGTTAATTTCCTCCAATTGAAGAACCATCAGATTATCAGAAATTCACTCCTCTTCTACTGAGAATTTAAGATTCAAAGCTGAAATCTGCAAAGTTGCAAAGCTTCAACTACCGGGAGACCAACTCCAACTTCCGGGAGAACAAGAGTATGAATCAAGACTGCAGACCATAGCAGCTCCAAATACCGAGAGAACAGAAATCATTTACCAGAAGAAGGAATTCAGTAGAGCATGAAAGAAAGACAGAGCATGGAATTCCCGATAATTCACCCCATCAATTACCGGGAGATGAAGAAGAAAAGGCCAAACAAGAATTAATAGAGGTTGATATTACCGGGAATGCCTCATCTCTGTTCTCGGGAAAGCACCACAAGAAGGGCCAATTACCGGAAATATGGGAGTGGATTTCTGGGAGAACATGGAAGGTTTGAAAGCAGAGTAGTTAATAGCTTCTCACAGATTAACCTCTTATTTCTCTCTCTTTTGATGAATTGAATTTCTCGTCTACATTCCATGAATCATTCTAATGTTAGGTGAATGATTTATGAGATTGATTTTTGATAAAGTGAGAATGGTGTGGGAGAATTCCCAAGGATCTGAGAATTAGATCCTGCCTTGTCTCAAGCAATTTAATCATTTACTTAGCTCTAAAATTCGATTTCCTCTTTGTTCCAGAAATCTGGATCTAAAACAATTTCGAAAATTATTTCTCCTTATTCTCCATATATAAGCACTGTTTGAATAATTTTTGGAATCTCCCAAGTCCCTATGGAGAATGACGGTATCCACCATATTGAAATGCTTGCAACTGACCTGAATTTGGATAGCTTACACTTGAGTTGATCCAATTCTAGCATATTTGAGTTTTACTGAGCAAAATTCATTGGAATTAAATTTGTTTTTATATTTTATGTCAAGCATTTTTGGCGCCGTTGTCGGGGACTTGGCGTTTGAGTTTGATTTTACTTCAAAACAGTGCATCCATTAGGTTAGATATTCAGAAAAATCCAAAAACATTCAAAAATTCAAAAAGAAAAAAAATAGAGCACGTTTAGAGAAAAAACAGAGTGAAGGTTAGAAAGAGAATCACCCATGTATTTCCGGTAGTCTTATTTTCCTCTACTAGGAATTACAACTTGTTGTGCTGAAATTTTCTCTGAAGATCTTGAAGACCAAGGGCAGGGTGCTGAATTACCGGGAGTACGCTTCATCAATTCCCGGGAGTTGATTTAGTTTCCAAAGCTGAGAAGGAGTTAAACATTGTTTTACCAGGAGAAGGGATCTCCTCTACCGGGAAAACAAGCCTGCACAAGAGATAAGAAAGAGATAGAAGGTGGAATTACCGGGAGGCCGAAATCCTAATTCTCGGGAGTTAGAGTGAAAAGGAAGGCTGCTAAAAATCTAAAGCGTGCATTCCCAGTAGAGCCAATGCTAACTACCGGGAGTTCACACAGCTGTTAAAAATTCTTTTGTTGAAACTGTGAATTCTTGCGCTATGCATCGAGGTATTCTCTATCCTTTCTCTTGCAATTTACATTCTGGTGGCCATTATTGGTCTTCTTTCTGTAGTAGGAGTAGTTGGTAACGTAAATTGATGTGGACTCCTGGAGTGAAGAGAGAGGGTATAATTGTTGAAATGTGGAATCGTGGGTCAACAAATAGACTTGTTCGAAGAAATTCTGATCCTCTTATGGCAAATCCAAATTTCCCAGAACAATTTGAACATCAAAATGTAGAGTTTCACAATAATCTTGCACCTCACCCACAAGATAACATGCACATTCCACCTTTCAATCCACCCAATCCTCAAAATACACCAAATAACAATGGTAAGAATGGAATGCATGTTCACAATCATCCACGAGAGAATGACCAATATGTGGAAGAGGATGTGAGGAGCAATCATGAGCACTATCAAATGTGAACCATGAGAGATTATTTCAATCCTTCTAGGACAACCACTCCTTCATGCATTCTTCTTCCTGTCCTAGCTAGGGAGTTTGTTGTTCGTCCTATCTTGCTCTAACATCTACCACATTTCCATGGCATGGAGAACGAGAATCCTTATCTCCATGTCAAGGACTTTGAGGAGATTGTCAAAATGATGTTGGAGCATAACCAACGAGAGGATTTTGCATACATTAAGTTGTTCCCATTCTCATTGAAAGATAAAGCTAAGACATGGCTAAATTCATTGAGGCCAAGGCCGATTACAAGTTGGAGGGACCTTTTAAAAGAATTTTTCAAAAAACCTCTCCCAGTACATAGAACGGTTGCATTGAAAACATAGATTAAATTTTTTTCAAAGAAATCAAATAAATCATTCTATTAATGTTGGGAGAGATACAAGGACTTGTTGAGTTCTATTCCCCACCATGGCTATGAGCCATGGCAACTTGTGAGTTTTCTATGAGGGAACATCTCCTAAGACAAGGCAATTTATTGAGATGTTGTGCAATGGGGAGTTTTTAAATAAGGACCCCGATGAGGCTTTAGATTACTTTGAACATCTTTCGGAGAATGCACAGTCATGGGACATCTCGGATACCAATGACAAGACCAAGATTGGTAGTTCAAGCCAACCAAGTGCAAGTGGGAAATACCATGTACCTGAGGATCTTCATGCAAAGATCTCTCACTTATCCCGAAAGATTGAGCAAATGGAGGTGAGAAAAGTGAATGAGGTGATAGAAAAATCAAGAGAGGAAGAGTCATGCACCATTTGTGAATCTAAAAATCATAGTACCCACGATTGTCCGTCAATTCATGCATTCAAGGAGATTTTAAATGAACAGAATGTTGTCATGCAACAGTCCAATCAGTCCCGAAAATCGTTTAATTCCCCCTATTCCGAGACTTACAATCCGGGATGGAAGAATCATCCGAATTTCAGCTAAAAAAATAACAATTCTGCTCATGTACAACCTCCTCCTCTACCACAAAATCAAGTCTCATAGCAGAATCAATTTCCGAATCAACTCCAAAATCAAGGTTACCCGCAACCACACTTTCAAGGACAAGTTCCTAATCATCCTCCGGGATTCGGGTACAAAACTTCACAAGGAAATGCTCCCTCGATGTCTTACAATCAACCACCAGAAAAACATTTGGAAGAATAGTTGATTTCGTTCATGCAAAGCACTAAACAAGACATCAGGGAGTTACAAACTCAAATCACCAAGTTAAACAGTGTTGTGGGAATTTTACAGCAAGAAAAAGGGAAGTTTCCTGTGCAACCACAACACAATGTAAAAACTCAAAACTCCATCGAAGGAGTACCCTCCGGAAGTGAAACTCTTGAAGATGTGAAATCCATAACAACACTCTGTAGTGAAAAAACAGTGAACAATCAAGTGGAAAACAAAGAAAAACAAAAAAATTCAAAAGAAGAAAAAGGAAAAGAAGTTGAAAATTCTGAAATGGAAGGGAAGGTTGAAAAGAGGGAGGAGACTTGTCCGATTTTTGCACCATATCCTCAAAGGCTTAAGCCTATTCCAAAGCCCAATCACCAACCTGAAATCTTTGAGCTTTTTAAGCAAGTTAAGGTGAACATCCCCTTGTTGGATGGAACTCGACAAGTCCCCTCCTATGCCAAGTTTTTTGAAGGACTTGTGCACTGTTAAAAGAAGGATGAATGTGTTAAAAAGAGATTTTCTCACCGAGCAAGTGAGCTCCATCCTTCAATCAAGTACACCTCCCAAATACAAAGATCCGGGCTGCCTGACGATCGCAATCACTATTGGGGAGGTGAAACTTGAAAGGGCTCTACTTGATCTTGGTGATAGTGTCAACCTCCTTCCCTACCACATTTATGAATCTTTGGAATTTGGAGAGTTAAAACCAATGTCAATCACTTTGCAATTTGCTGATAGGAGTGAAAAGAGACCTAGAGGGATCATAGAAGATGTTTTGGTTCAAATTGATAAGTTCTACTTTTGTGTTGACTTTGTGGTTTTGGATACTCAACCGGTTATTAGTATCAAATCTCAAATCCCAGTCATTCTTGGATGCCCGTTCTTGGCTACGGCTAATGCTTTGGTAAATTGTATAATGGGTGTTATACAACTCACGTTTGGTAACATGACTGTGGAGCGAAATGTTTTTAACATATGCAAGCAACTGAGAGATGATGAAGAAACCTATGAAGTCAACAACGTGGAAACATGTTCTCTTATTGGAAATAACTTTTGTTGTGATCCTCTAGAGTCTTGTCTCATAAATGTCGGGGTGGAGGACCATGTTCCATCCCCGGAAGAAGTTGAAATCAATGAATTTTTGAATGCAGCTGAGGTATGCTCCGTGAACAGTTAGACACCACAGTTTGAGGATATTGGGATTATTGTAAAACATCTCATACCTTCACTTGAGCAACCTCCTAAGCTTGAACTGAAACAGTTGCCTTCCACCTTGAAATATGCTTATTTGGGTACGAGACAATCTCTTCTCGTCACCATTTCATCAAGTCTTAATGAATCATAGGAGGAAGCACTGTTAAATCTTTTAAAAGAACATAAAAAAGCGATTGGGTGGTCGGTGGCTGACCTAAAAGGTATCAATCCCTCCATATGCACCCATAAAATTTGTCTTGAGGATGACTCCAAACTAGCGAGGCAGCCACAACGCCGACTAAACCCGATTATGAAAGAGGTAGTGAGAGCTGAGGTGCTTAAGTTGCTGGACATAAGGATCATTTACCCTATTCCAAATAGCAAATGGGCGAGTCCGGTGCAAGTCGTTCCCAAGAAAGCCGGAGTGACAGTCACAAAGAATGAAAACGATGAATTGATACCTTCACGTGTTTTCACCGGTTGAAGGGTGTGCATTGACTACAGAAAATCGAACACTTGCACCAAGAAAGACCACTTTTCACTCCTTTTCAAAGACCAAGTGATAGGTGCTTAAAAGCACCTATTTATACGTCTTAGCGTAGGTAATGTTAGTCCCGGGATTTGTTATTTAATTATTGTTTGTTTAGTTTTTGTGTTACAGGTAAATAATGACCAAAATGCTCAAAATGAAGTCAAAAGCACACTTGGCAAGGCATGGAGAGCTTGGAAACACGGGACTGCATATTTGGATCAAACTTAAGCCAAAGCAAAACTTTCGGAAGAATTTTCCTCCCCGTCGTCCGGACTACCAATTTCAAAAGTCCGGACTAAGGTCCAAAACTTTACCAGAATGCTCCCAAGAACACGATCTGTACGAATCCAGGCTTGGTCCTATATAAGTTAGACCGTCGTCCGGACGAAGGTGACATTTTCTTCGGACGAGCCAGGCAGAAAGTTGTATTTGACCATCAGGAACCATGGTCCGGACGAGGCACACCGTGGTCCGGACGACCGACGCGGAAAAACACGATTTTTGTATGATTTTAATTTCTTTTTAAGAGGGATTATGTGTATACTATATAAGGAAGAATATAGGGTTAGATTAAACATGTTTTGCATTATCTTTGAGCCACCAAGGGAGAGAAAACCCTAGCCACCAAGCTCTCTTCTACCTCACCTTCTTCATCTTCTTCCTTATTCTTCCATCAACCATCCATGGCCGCCATGAGTTCTCGGCTTGTGATTTCCATGGCCGGCTAAACTTCTCGTGCCAAGGTAACGATGAAGCCCCAAACGATGTAATCGGGATTTGATGTAAGTTTTTCTTTTGTTCATTCGGATAATTGTACATTCTTATGATTTCATGTTTACATGTGATTTAATTCTTTCGTAGCGGACAATCGTATTTCATTGTATACATCGTAGGATTGAGATAGATTATACTCGTGGACGATCCGTGCCATAGAGATGGTTCATACTACGGGATAGTCTATGCCGCTAAACGAGTATAAATCCCCTTGACGATGTCCATTGGGAGATGACAATCTCACCGGATATCACCCCATCCGATTGGCAATCGAGACGCTCCCGATTGCACATTGGAAGCGGATTCGGAACCTTGGACTTCTTTCTCAACAAAGTTTATTCTAGTTTAATTTAGTTTTCATACAAATTAGTTTAAATCCAAGTTCACAACAAAACCAATTCAACCAATTCCTTCTTAATTTTTCCATTATTGAATCAATTTATAGGTTAATTACAAACTATTTGACCTACACACTTTGTCCCTGTGTTCGACACCCGTACTTACTACTATTCTTTGAGTAGTGTAAACACGTGGTTTATAAATATTAATTGTGACCTAAAATGATCCAAATATGCAGTCCTCATGTTTCCAAGCTCTCCATGCCTTGCCAAGTCTGCTTTTGACTTCATTTTGAGCATTTTGACCATTATTTAACTGTAACACAAAAACTAAACAAAATTAATTAAATAACAAATCCCGGGACTAATATTACCTACGCTAAGACGTATAAATAGGTGCTTTTAAGCACCTATCACACCCATCAACTTAGATTTTGCTAGTCCCGAGCAAAACAAATAAAAGTAAAGCAATGATTAAATGAATAAACAATAAGGACATTAAATAAGGGATAGGTCTTTTAAACCCACGGGCAGTCCCGGTAGGACGAGTGACGTCTCGTGAGGGTTTTTAGCAATGATAACCCACAAAACATCTTGAACCATTGTAGCATGACTTCCAAATGAGAATAAACACTAATCGAATCATTAAGTCAAGAACATGCAATTACCATATGGATATATCCAATGAAGACTAGTTTTGTGTCATTGAAATAAGTGATCAACTAAACTTGGCACCCTAACCTAGTGTGAATAGGTGAACTTAATTCAAGAACGACCAATCTCAATGTCTCTCCAGACCGAGCCTCGACTTTAAGTCCTCACTATGGTATGCTCTCACAATGGCTTACTCTCGAAACTTGGCGACTTTAGTACTCTCGAATGTGCGGTATAGAGTTTATGTAATAGACACCAAAGTATTCCGCACATTGACACTCAAAGAACGTTCAATTTAAGTGGAATATGGATCTCATGACCGGAATGGTCATATGTTGGAATTTCCTATGGGTATCAAACATCCACTTGCTACTACCCCTTTCGGATCAATTGTGATTGGCACATAATATTGTAGTTTGTGTGTGTCAATTCCATTTCTTTTAGTTATTTTTTGTCCTTAGTTGTTTTCTATTTAGTTATGTTTTTGTACATATGCATTTAATCTTGTTTTGTAGTTTTTTGTCTTTTGTACAGGTTGTTTAGCATTTCCCGGACGAGTCCGGAAGTCGACGAGACGCAAAAGAGAAAAATTAGCAAAAATCCAAACAGATGGTTTCCGTACCGGTACGCGTACCGGTACGCTATGCACTTTTTTGGCCGAGAAGTGAGCAGAAGCATTTTGTACCGGTACGCCATTACCCCGTACCGGTACGACTTGCTGTTTGCTGGTTTTTTTGGCTTCATTAAGGGTATTTTAGGTGTTTTAGGTGAGGGGTACATATTTTTGTGAGAAATTCGTGGGAGCACATATTAGATGTTTTGGTTAGGGTTTAGGGAGGTTGAGAGCTTCTCTCTCTTCCTCCATGTTTCTCCTTCTCCTTCTCTCTTCATTCCAAAGTCCTTCCATGAAGTTTTTGGAGTTTTCGTCTTCAATAACATTGTAAGGATTTTCTCCCTCTCTCCATTTATGTACTTTGTTTGATTGGTTAAGTTGAATGGAATTTCATTTTATATTTTCATGTATTGTGTTTTTATGTGTTTTGTGATGTTAAGTAGTGTAATGGAGGGGGTAGCCTTCTAGGATTGGCCTTAGGGTGACTAACACCTCATGCCTCGGATATTGCTTGAATGCTCCAAGTTAGGGCTAAAATGTAGTGGTTTAGGGTGTAGGAATTCATGCCTAAGGTCTAAGCCAAGCGGTGTTAATCACCTTGATGCGCCGTCAACATGAATAATGGCATGGTGCATGCTTGGTGCGATGTCCCGCTAGGTGTTCGATAAAATGCCTAAGTGAATGAATTCACCTCGAACCCACTCAATTGATATAGAATTGTAGTCTTGAGATAGCATAGGGGTTAGGAGAATGTAGTTCTCACCTCGGGTACAACCAAGGGTTGTCGACCTCCTTGACGGTTTGTGCCATGTACACTTCATGCTTTGAGCATGTCGCTCGATGAGTGTAAGTCGGCCTAGAGGACTGAATTCTAATCCCCGTGCCATCTCTTGACCTGTGACTTGTTCTTCATAGTCAAACATCTCGTGGAAGATCCTATGTCGTGATCCCTCCTTCGTATCGTCATGGATATTGGAGTAGTCAAGCATTGACCTTCGTTAGGTGTTAGAACCCCCATTGCCATTCCACTTAGTTTAACTTGTTTTCATCTTTTATTTTCATGCTTTAGTTTCTTAAGTTTTCTAAATAATAAACAAAAGGCTAGCGTCTTACCGCTTCTACTACAAAACCTAACTTCTAAACCGAGCAATCACTTCAACTCCGTTATTTCCCTATGGACCGACCTTGAACTTGCCACTCTACTAGCTAGAGTAGTATTTTCTTGTTTATAAATTATTAATGCATGGCATAGGCTTTTTTGTTAATTAACGACCGGAAAAATCCTTCCATCATTTTGGCGCCGTTGCCGGGGAATTGTAGTTGAGTTGAATTTTTGCTAGTCTAGAAGTTTTCTTTTGTGTCACCGTATATATCCACTTTTAGTTTGCTTCTTCTTATTTTTTTATATATAAAATAAAAAAATAGTAGTCGTTGTTGATCATGGCTTCCGGTAACCCTTGGGAAACCATGGATCAACAACATTGGGAGTCCTACACTCCATTCCCGGATCCTTCTAGTCAAGAGTGGCATGACCACTCTAACTTTTATCGGGAGTGTGAGCCTTACTTTGAACCACCACGACCCTTCCCTTATCAAAATGAAATGGCTCCAAACCAATTTTATCATCCGGAGCCGATTTCACAAGCCCCGGAGCAATGGTCCAAAGAGGACCCTTATGCATATCAATCACTGATTTCGGACACTTTGGAGGATACCTTGCAAGTATTTCTCCAAAGTATCCGTGCAATTACCTTGGACAATACTTTGCAAACATTCCTTCAAGGTTGCAATACGCATTTGGTTCCCAACTTTGTTGAGGTGGCTCCTCCCGAGACTTATTATTCAGAACCACCCATGGATTATCTTGACCATTGTCTTCCGGAGGACATTTATCCCCAACCATCGCACCCATCCTTCTTAGAGGACACTTTGCAACACTTCCTTGCTAGTTGCAACAAAATCACGGCCTTAAATACTTCATGCCAAGTGGACTTTAATGTTCCAATTTTTGATTCGTCCATTTCCATCCACCCCTTGGAGGAGGCATGTCTTACCTCCGAGGAAGTTGCTTTTCTTGAAAATCCGGATTTGGGTATCTCTCATTCCACCCTAATGGCCGAAGCCACTATGGGGTCGCTCCACGATGTCAAAAATGACACTCCTCTCACTCCTCCTGAAACAAAGTTGGTGAGTTATCACTATGATTCGAGTGACGAGGAGCTTGAGGCAGACTTTAGGCATGGTAAGAGTGTGAATGTTGTTGCCACCTTGGCCATTGCACCCGAATTGCCTAGTATTTCCCAAGAGCTCATCGAGTGCGCATTGGTTGCACCTATATTTATGACACCTCTTGGGGAATTATTCTTTGGAGCCAAGTTGTTTTCACCGGTTGCACAAGTGTCCACCATTGTTTGTGCACTTCTACCACCACCTCCTATTATTTCCTTAGAAAAGATTGATTTTCTTGGCGTTGACCGACTCCTCACGAGTCATGCTTCATGTTCCATATCTTGTGTCAACGCCTTGAAAGCCAACGCCATCCGTGGTGGTAGGATGATTGGAGACTTGTTCTTGAAACGCCGCCAAGTCCCCTTATACTCCAAATACCTATTTTATGGCTTGGGCGGGTTCAATATGTTATGATGGGTGTGAGTGTGTTCACCACGTGCTATGGCCTCCAGGGAGGCCATTATGGAAATGCAATCCTCCAATTTGGAGGGTCGCTATCTCGGTTGTTACCGCCTCTTAAAGGCATAGTTCTTTTTTCTATTACCCTTTATTTTTTATCCCTTTCTTTTGTTTCTTGCACTTTATTTCTTTTAAATATGAAAAAAATTCAATAATGTCTAGGAGACAATAAATCCTTGGAGGTTGAGATATTTTTAGTGTTTGCCGTGCTCGAACGACTATGGACGGTCCGGTATAGCCGCCCGTTATTCTAGCCTTAATAGTGTATTATCTTGGATTACCTTGATAGAGTAGGGATGGAAGCGAAAGCCGATTGGAGTGTCTCTCCAAAAAGTGAGAGGCACCACCTGTTGAGTAGCGACCTACCCCGAAATTCCGAGACATTTCCTTCTCTAGTACACTACTAAGTGAGAATGGCGGGGAGAAAAGTACTACTCATAGAGAGTCGCGTGAGAACTCATATTATTTTAAATAAAATCGGTGCATGCACTCTTGGCTACCATTAGCAAGCAATTTTGGACTAATCATTTTCCTTGTAGTTTGTATTGGCTTGTTAGTCTTTGCAGGGTTCTTTGTTCTATCTTGGAGCCTTGCGGGCATTGTCTTTCGCAACTTGAGGTAATGATGGTATTGGGTGGTGTGGTGACCGGACCCACGCCCTAGGAAAAGACTTGCTATAAAAACCTATCACTAAGGCTTCGTCCACAAAGACTGTCCAGACCGGAGGGTCTATGCTAAAACTGACCGCCACTATCCGGACAGCGACTCTCGGCAATTCACTTCGCTACTTGGGACCTCCTTCCGAACGGACCGGATTATTCCGGAGGGCCACCAACCTGTCCCTATCGAGGGGTACCCGCTCTGATACCCCGTCCGTACAACCTAACCCGGTCCATCAACCATTCAGGCCCACTAAAGGGCCATCGACGTGCGGCCCACTCAATATTCTTGAGCCCCAAGCCAACGTCCCCTTATAAATACCCCCTATGGGGTACTGTTCACGGGATCCCGAATCTATCAATCCAGATCTTTGATCCCCGACCGCTACCGTCCGGCCTCCTCTCGTTTGCTTTACCCTTTCCTCAAACAACTACTAATTTAAGCATCGGAGGCCCCGTTGGTCACAACCGACCGGCGGGCACTCACCTCTGTTTTACAAGAGCCAAGCAGGGGGACCCCTTTATTTACTTGCAGGGACCACTCAAGCCGCTGGCCATAACCGACACCTCACATCCGGAGGGTAAGAAACCGAAGGAGCCCATTCGGCAGAAACCGGCTACCACAATTGGCGTTCACGGTGGGACGAGCTAGCCCAAATCTCAGTGGAAACCAGTTATCTGCCACTCTGTTGTGCTTTCCCTCATGGAAGACGGTAACAATACACCGGTGGTCCAGGACCCTACTCTTCCCATCGGACCTGCTCCTCCTCCCACTCAGCATGTCTCGGATCGGCCTATGCCGCATCCATGGACCGGATGCTGAAGGAAAGGGACGCGGAGATCGCCAAGCTTCGGGACCAGGTGACCTGGATGGCCGGCGCCGCAGACTCGGCTTCACGATCCTCAAGACAGCGGTGGCACCGGCACAAATCGAAGGAAGACCGGGAGCGCAAAGGAAAGGGTGTGGTCGAAGGACGTGAGCGTCGGACGGACCACTCAGAGGACAACGATAGGCGCCCCAAGCGTCCTGAATCCGTCCCTCTCTACGTATACGAAGGAGGGGAGTTCGTTGAAGTCTGCCCACAAGACCTCCAGGACTTCTGGCCGGAAATAGAGGACTCCGGTCAGCAAAGAGAGAAGCGCCATCGCGACCGGGAAGAAAGGCACCGACACCGCTCTCCGGTTTCTGACGATGACCAAAGGGAGCATCGGCGCCACCGAAGGGACCACCATGCCGACTACCCCTCCGGGCAGGCCCTTCAGGCTGTCGATGCTCGTCTGGAGCAGTTCAGCCTTTCTCCCTTCTCTCGGACCATCGAATCGGCTGTCCTCCCTCGTGGCTTTAGCCTGCCGAAATTCACCAGGTACGATCCAAAGACCGACGCCTACACCCACCTCATCTACTTTCGACAGATCATGCCGCTCTACTCTTCAAGCGACGCCGTCCTGTGCAAGGTCTTCCCCACGAGCCTTGGCACGCAGGGCTCGCTTTGGTTCAACAAGCTTCCCTCTCGGTCCATCCGGAGCTTCAGAGATTTGGAGAGGACCTTCCTTGCCCGCTTCATTACCAGCGGCAAGCAGAAAAAAGAGGTCGACTCTCTGATCAGTCTCAGAAAGCAACCGGACGAGACTCTCCGGCAGTACGCCGACCGTTACTGGGAGCTGTACAACGACATCCAGAACTGCGATCAGGGAGTCGCCACCTCCTCCTTCAAGCTGGGCTTAGAGTCCGAAAGTCCTATGCTCCGGGAGCTCATGCTCCATCCTGCAGAGAACATGGATGATCTGATGCAGCTGATCGACAAGTTATGTCAGTTGGAGGACCTTTTGGCCGAACGTGCCTCCATCCGACCCCCACAGGCACGACCTGCCCCCGCTCAGCACAACTGGAGGCAGGTCAACATGGTGAAAACAGGAGAGAGGAAGGCTCCAAAACCAGAGGACTACGTGGCGGAGACCACGGTTTTTACATAGCCTATCTACATTGTCCTCCGACTGATCAGGGACGAGCCGTTCTTCAGAGAGCCGGATCACAAGCTTGGAGAAAGGCATCCCAACGGGAAGGCCTACTGCACTTACCACCGGGAAAGGGGCCACTTCACGACAAGCTGCCTCCCCTTCAAAACCTACCTGGAGCATCTTGCCCGACAGGGCCACCTCGACAAGTGGATTGACCGGCGCAGGACGTCGGCCGCCAGACCCAATGCATGCCAGGCAAACTAGGGAGAAGAAAACATGCCAATGATCCCGTGATCCGGAGAACGCCAAACGGACCTTCCGAGCTGTAAAAATTTATCAATTTCGATTATCTAATGAAATCCCCCTTTTGTCTTCCCTTCTTTGTGTTCTTCATTACTTTTACAGGACATAACACTGTGGCTCCGGCAGGCGCGAGCTTTGACTCGGTTATAACCTGTCGACCACCCCATGGCTCTGGGC
>NMUG010004705.1:0-13633 GCA_002855965.1 Monotropa hypopitys | reverse complement strand
TTCTGAAATTCACAACGAGAAGGATAGAAAACAATAGAACACTGGTGAGTATGAGATGGTTTATGAATGGAAATAAGATTAAAAGGGAACTGTGGCAAATATAAGACAGACCGAAAAACAAGACCAGATGAGGAATATGTACCAATGCCACGAACCAGAACTTTAGAACCATCAGCAATTGTAACATAAGAAGGAACAGAAGGGGTAATAACATTAGTTAAAAGAGATAAGTCGCCTGTCATATGATCATACGCACCAGAATCGAGAATCCAAAGAGTGTTATGGGTATGAGAAGAGGAGTGAAGACTGGTGATACCTGAGGCGACATGGGTCGTAGTGGAAGAAAAAGATGCATTGGCCCTTTGAACCATAGAATCATACTCAGGCTTAGATATAGTAATCTGAGCAGGAGCAAGAGTAGATAGCTCCCCCTCAAGTGTAGCTTGATCAACCCAAATTGGCTTTCCATGAAGCTTCCAACAGAACTTAACATCGTGGTTTGTTGCACCACAATGAATACACTTCTTTGTACCACTGCTGAATCTAATATTACGGTTGGGATCATAATCACGAGACATCCCAAAGAGATAACCAACAGAGAACGAATCAGATAAATATCAATACTCCAACTAAGGCGTCATTACAATCACCTGGAAAACCCGTAGATCTGATGATGGTGGTGACGATGATGGCATCGGAAATGGGCGGCAATGGTGGAAGAACAGATCTAAATGGTGAACGACAACAGTGAACGGATTTGTTCACAGCAACGAACAGATCTAAAATGAATAACGATAGGCATGGGGTGGCGTCGCTGATTGAGACGGCGAGAGAGAGAGAGATCTGAGAGCTGTCGATGCGGAGGGAAGGCGACTGGAGCCGGCGATATGGAGGTGAGTGGCAGTGCCTGGTGATGTCACCGACAGAAGGAGTATGGGACTGAATATTAGTGGCGGCTGGCGATGGTGGTTGACGTCGCCGACTGAGACAGAGAGATCTGAAGATGGCCGACACTATCTGAAGCAGCGAGAATGGCTGAGAGAGTTTTGCGACTGCACGAGGCGCAATGTCTGGGAGATGACGATGGTGTCAGAGAAATGGCACTGGCGGTAGTCGGCGGTGAGGGGTGGAGGCGCAGAGGAGATGCGCCTGAGAGGGTGGTTGGCACTGAGGCTTGAGACTGGCGACGGCAACTGAGAGGGTGGCTGGCGACTAGAGCGGCGACGAGCGTCGGGGGTTGGTGATAGCTACCGACGAGGAGCGATGGGGGCTGGCGCCGGCGATGAGCGGCAAGGCTGGTGATAGCGCTGACGAGGAGCGATGGGGGCTGGTGATGTTGAAGATAAGGGAGTGGCGGCTGAGGTAGTCGGGGAGTGGCGGCTGAGAGTAGGGTTTGTATTAGAGTTTGTATGAGACGGGGGCTGTTGGAAGAGGTAGAAGGGTTTGCTGCTTGGAGATATTCCAAACAGGAACGAAAAAAAAATTCGAGAAAAAAAGAACAAAGAACAAAGAGGAGTCAGGTTTTTAGTACCTGCTCTGATACCATGTTGAAATAATCGAATGTTGTGTATTATTCTCTCAAGGAGGAATTATTTATAGACTGGGTACAACGGAAAAAAGGAAAGCAAAATCAAATCAAATCTAATCTAATCTAATCAATTATCCTACCTAATTTTGGCTAGTTACAATCTTCCTAATTGATACACAATACAATATTGATTAATTACAATCTTCCTAATTGATACACAAATCTTTCTACAATATTCTTCAACACTTCCCGTGATTTTTATCCATTTAGGGTTTAGGGTTTAAGGTTTAGGGTTTAGGGTTTAAGGTTTAGGATTTAGGATTTTTATTTATTGTGTTGTGCGTTTTGATTCACGTTCACTTTATTTTTTCTATGCATGCGTAGTTTAATTAATTAATTGGAATATTAATTAACAATCGGTAATATGCAATCGATAGGATTTTAAGAATATTGCAACATCGTTTTCCGGGAATTTTCATTCTTGTTTATGGGCACCTGGATATATGAAAATATCCTGGATATTCAGTAATTTTAAACCTTTGGTTTTCAATTTTATTCAACAACATGAAATATTTTTGTACGATGGAGCAATATATTGAAGGATAGGTGTGTTTTGCGTTTTTTATCACCTTTTATGCCATGGTCTTCTGTAGGAATTTATATTTTGCGATTTTTGCTAATCTATATAATTTTACTCAAATAATCTAGGAGAATTATGAAAAGGAACTGAAGGATGCCAGGGCAAGGGAGCTTATGTATGCTGAAGAGGCTGCCATTGTGGATAAGGTTACAGATATATTTGCTCTTATGCTGATATATTATTATCTTGTGTTTGATCACCATGTTTACTAGACACCTGTGTTGTTCTTGCTTTCAAATTTACTACCACTTCTCATTATCCAATGCAAAGTTAATTTGGTTTAAATTGCATTTAAGGTTGTTTTTTCTCTGAGCTTTGGTTTTCATGTATGGTCTCTCTTGTTGGCTTAATGAAGTCAAAGTAGTTGCTTGAACCCGTTAAATGAATTAGAAATACCGATACCGTATATTCTGGAGCAAAAAAATATTTTTCTACCGCGCTGAACGGTAAAGTAACCTCCAAATTTGAATGTCAAATAATCGAGATTCTCTGAGTAACTGATCATCTCCATCTCTCAACAGCCCCAAAAGAGTATGTGGTTTCCAAACTGTTTTTTTAAAGATACTGTTACTGTCATGAAGACTGCATGATTGAATATATTTCAGGAACTAAATAGAGAAAGGCTGAAAGCTGCCGCTGCTCTCAAGGCACTTAGAGAAGAATTAGAAGATAAACTTAGGATGGAGCTTGAGCAAAAGGTGAACGTTTAGTTCCTTTTGGTTGACAATATTTTCTGCCCAGAAATAACAACTGGGGACGTGTTATTTAAGGTGGACTTTATATGACAGGAAACTGAAGCAGAATTTGAGGAGAAGAAAATCCGGGAGCTAGCAAAAGCCGAATTGGCTGCAGCTATTGCAAGTGAGAAGGCATCCCAGATTGAAAAGATGGCAGAAGCAAATCTTCATGTACGATATTTGTTCAAGTTACTTTTCCACATATAGTTGCACTTATGTGAGAGTTATCGACCGTATATTCAGCCACAAACCTCAGGCCCATTGGAAGTACTAATTTTGTCTTTGAGGAGATTTTTTTTAAAATGTGGAAACGTAGCGTACCTTCTTTAACTTGCCCTAATGCAAGATTGAACATGTGATTGAGTTTTGGGGAAAAGTCTATGAAACAATGTTTCTACTTGCTTTAGAGCATAGAGTCCATGTATATTGAAATATGTCCACTTGCTTTGGACCGTGGATAGATTCCATGAACTGGTTCAATTTTCAAACAGAGCAGTAATCTTGTACATCAATAAGAAACATGTCCTCTGTCAGATTTTATTTCCTGCTTTTGATAGTTTGTAGAGTAGTAGTACGAATCAGGTAGTTATTGACATCTGTGATAACATATTTTATAGTTAATCTATATTGTAGTTTGGTGTAATGTATCAGATAAATGTATGAAAAGTGAGCTGCACATGTAACTTAGGAGACCGCAAATAATTTTTCGTGAAAATTTCGCATGGATTTAACTGTAGGTAGGACAGAATTGATAATCGATTGGAAGGTGGGACAGCGCTGTAGAGATCCACATGGATGGCACCCATTCAAAAAGAAAATAATGTAAAATTGTAAGAACTGCATAACTTAATGGTTTCAAATTATTGGAATTTTAACAAACTATATAATACGGAGAATGGTAGAAATCCAATCTTGTAGTGTCAGAAGTTTCCAAATAGATGTCAATCTTTGGTCTAATGAATTTTCTACTTTAGCATGTTAGATTCGCTGTTAGAGTCTATTGCAACATGTACTATTTACTTCCTGCATAAGGGTATGGATCTGCCACAATAAATAACACTGTTAAGTTTTTTTTGTAGATAAATGCTCTGTGCATGGCATTCTACGCACGGTCTGAAGAGGCTCGTCAGAGTCATTCTGTTCACAAGATTGCTTTGGTAAGAGTTATTATTATTATTGTCTTATTTATAGAGACTTTGTTATGAATGTGACAAGTTATATTTGCTCTAGTTACTATTTTATGGTATTTATGTATCATTGGCTATTTAATTTACCAAAAAGGAATTAATGGGCTGGAATTGGCAAGCCTTTGTTGCCTGAATTTTATTCTAATTGTCCCCTTTTTTGGAAATTGATTTTCTTAGTTTATGCATCTTTAGTTTCGTTGGATGGTGAACTTCGTTTTACTGAGTATAAATGCTAATATGTTTCTCTATAAGGAAGTCCCGTGATGTACAAGTAGGCAAATGACCAATAAGGTGCTCTACTGATTTTTATTCCTTTCAATGGTGGTATAGTAGTTTTTTTCCCGAAAATTGTTGAGAGTATTCAAGCTTTTGGGCGAGGCTCTTGTTCTTTTTAACAGTGGGAATGCATTCAATGCTTTTACGCGAAACTCCTGAAAGGAGTTCAGAGAGTTCTAAGTTCCCTGTCATCCTCGTTCCTCTTTATTCTCAGCTGCACCAACAGCCACAACTCCTTTTTTCATATGTTCAATTTATCCATAAAATGGTTTGTCCTGTGTAAGAGGTCAATACCGTCCATTGCGTAGAAAATGTTTTCAAGTTTCAACCAATGTCATTAGCCATTTATTGGTTCATTTCTTGCAAGAGTTCTGTGGTTATTAGGAGTTCATGTGTTTAAGTAAAATCTTTGAATATTGTTCCCGTTCAACTTGAGTTTATCTCCTCAAAGATAAGTCTCAATTATTTTCTGTTTTTAGTCTTTCATGTTGAGATTGTCAACCAATTTAATGCTAAATTACGTATTTTATGGACTGACAATGCCCAAGAATATTTCTTTCGTCCATTTAGACAGTTTACTGAAACTCATGGTATTATTCATCAGACTGCTTGTGTCACTACCCCTCAACAAAATTGGATTGCAGAATGAAAAAATGGACCAGTTTTAGCTGTAACTAGTGCCCTTATGCTTCACATGAACATTCCCAAACACTTCTGGGGATATGCTGTACTTACCGCAAATTATCTAATAAATCGCACTCATTCTCGGGTTTTGAATAGAAAAATTCCTTATCAGGTAATGTTTTTTGACAAGGATCTTTATATTCTCCCCCCAAAACTTTTTGGTTGTATGTCATTTGTTCCCCATTACGAAGCACTTTGTAAGTGTTGACATGACCTTTTTTGAAAATATCCCATATTATTCTCTCGAGGGTGCTCAGCTGACACCACTCTTGTTTGCACCACATTGTCTTCCTGAGATTGCTCTGTTATCGGCTACCCATGGTCTTCCTGAGACTGCTACTCGACCACCCATCACAAAGGTATATGTTCGACGTTCTCCTGTTGATGCTCCTCCTATTGCCACTCCGGATACATCTTCTGTGCCCACATCATCTCCTCCAGCGTCTCCAGATCCAACTCCCGTTGTTCCTATTGCTCATCGTAAAGGTATTCGTTCATGCACTTCTCATCATGTCTCTCAATTTGTGTCCTATGATCACTTGTCTCCATCTTTTTGCATTTTCTCTGTGTCTCTGTCCTCTGTTACTATTCCTAAGTCTTACCAGGAGGCTATTTCTCATCCTGGATGGCATGCTGCTATGAAAGAAGAGATGCACGCTTTGTCACTGAATCATACTTGTGATCTTGTTTCCAAACCTTCTGGAGCGCATAGTGTTGGTTGTCGTTGGGTTTCACTGTCAAACACAATCTTGATGGTACTCTTAATCGTCTGAAAGCTCGTCTTGTGGACAAAGGTTTCACCCAAACCTATGGGCTTGACTACACTGAGACCTTTTCTCCGGTTTCCAAGCTCAATTCAGTTCACATTGTTATATCTCTTGCAACCAACCTTGATTGGCCTCTCCATCAGCTTGATGTCAAGAATGCTTTTCTACATGGAGATGTCCATGAGAGTCTACATGGCTCAACCACCCGGTTTTGAGTTCAAGGGGGAGTCTGTGTGTCGTCTTCGTAAATCTATCTATGGCTTCAAACAATCTCTTCGAGTTTGGTTCGAAAAATTCAGTAGTACCGCTATGTCTCATGGTATGACACGAAGTCAATCTGATCACTCCATCCTCTTTAAAAGAACCACCAGTGGTATTGTGATTCTCGTAGTCTATGTGGATGATATTGTCATTACAAGGAGTGACAATAATGAGATTCAGGTGTTGATTCATCACCTTTGTTCCAGATTTCTCACCATGGATCTTGGCAAGCTTCGGTATTTTCTTGGCATTTAAGTTGCTCGTTCTAAAGCAGACATTAGTTTATCTCAACGGAAATATACTCTCGATCTCTTCAAAGATACATGTTATCTTGGTTCTAAACCTGTAGCTACTCCTATAGAGACTAATCATAAACTTATGCCTGACGATGGAGAGTTGGTTGGCGATCCTTAGTTATATTGGAGATTGATGGGTAAACTTATTTATCTCATTATCACTCAACCTGATATCTCCTACGCAGTCAATGTTGTCAGTCGATTTATGACTTCTCCACGAGTTTCTCATATGGAGGTTGTTGTTCGTATCTTGAAGTATCTTAAAAATGCTCCCGGACGTGGTCTTCTCTACAAAGCATTTGGACATCTTCTTATTGAAGGGTATACAGATGCTGACTGGACAAATCTTCTGTTGATCGTCTTTCTACCACTGGTTATTGCACCTTTATAGGTGACAATCTTGTGACATGGAAAAGTAAGAAACAATCAGTTGTCGCACGTTTTAGTGCTGAAGCCGAGTATAGTGCAATGGTTCATACCGTTTGCGAGTTGACTTGGTTATGTACACTTGTACACGAGTTTGGAATTCCAGTACATGACCCCACTCCCTTGTATTGTGATAATCAAGCTGCTATCCACATTACTAATAATCCAGTATTCTGTGAGAGGACCAAACACATTGAAGTTGATTGTCATTTCATTCGGTCAAAAGTGGAATCTAAAGAGATCAACACACTTTTTGTTCCTTTAGGCTCTCAACTTGCCTTTATTTTCACAAAGGCTCTTCCCAAGACTTCTATTGACTCTATTTGTTGCAAGCTTGGAGCATACGATGTATACGCTCTAGTTTGAGGGAGAGTGTTGAAAAGGAACGAAATATTGTAATATACATGTTGTAATTATTGTAATCAATTAGACATCAATTAGGCAATTAGGGAGATTGTAATTTGTCTAATTAGGTAGGTAGCATAATTTCCTTATTCTTTTCCTTTTCTAACTTATCTTGTACACAATCTATATAGTGTCTCCTAGTGAGAAGAGTACATATCGACTAAGATCATTCAACAAGGATGATTCACCGGGCTGTCTAACGGGGCTTTCTTGATGGATTCAGGGTTGGTAGTTTTATTAGGAATGAAGTTGTGGTCTCTCGTTCATTGTATACCGACGGTACTGTTGTTTTTTATGGTGCCGATGTGATTCAGTTGGACTATTTTAGAGGAATTTTGATGTGTTTTAAGGTTGTGTTTGGGATTAAGGTTAATGTCGAAAAATCAAAGATTATTCCAGTGGGGAAGGTGGTTGGTGTAGAGTTGTTAACAGAGATCTTATGTTGCAGTGTAAATTTTTTCCCTTCATCTTACTTGGGCCTTCCGCTGGGTGCTTCATTCAAGTCTACAATATTTTGGGATTCAGTGATTACGAGATTTTAGAAGAAACTTGTAGGATGAAAACGACATTATTTGTCAAAAGAGGCGAAAATGATTCTCTCATTAAGAGCACTTTTCGAATTTGCCCATGCATTTTATGTCTTTATTTACTATCCCAGTGTCAGTGGCAAAGAGGTTGGAGAAGATGCAAGGGATTTCCTTAGGCGGTTTGGGGGAGGAGTTCAAGTATCACATTGTTGATTGGAGTATTGTTGATTGGAGTACAGTTTGTTTTCCTTTCAAGAAATGGGGTTTGGGGTGAGGAGATTTTTAATCAAGATGTACTAGGGAAATGGTTATGGAGATTTGCGTGTTAATGGGATAGGTGGTGGAGGAAGGTGGTGTGTGATTGGTGTCACGCCCGTCCCGATATGTCACCTGGTAAGACTAATATCGTATGTCCACGTGACTCAACACCGATAATCTTACACCTTTAATCAAAGATATTACATTGTTTCTTTAAAACTGTTTCCAAGCTCACACACGCACACTTTCAAGATTTAAACCACATCGGAAGCCTCACATGAATAAGGATCTCAAGCATCTTAAAAATAATTATTGGAAAACAATGTTCTCCACAACTTAATTACCACTGCCATGTTTAAAACCATAAGATAAAACTTTGTTTTAATTTGCTCAATATAAGAAAACTAAATGTGAACACTGAAAATAAAACTACTCCTTTACATCCTTTTCAAGGACTGCTCTTGACCTTAAGATCGATGCGACAATGCTTTTGCTGCTAACCTATAGTGGACCGATATTTCTGTTACCTGGATTTCAAAAAGAAACCAGAGTGTGTGAGATATAGTATTTAGAGTTCCGGTATAAAGTTAAAAGTTGCCAAAAATCATTTTGGTTAAAGCCCACATTTAATTTTTGGATATTGGGGCGTCCCCCACACCAAACAACAATTTATACACTTTTAAATTTGCTTGAAGGCCACCTTTAAATTTGCCCGAAGGCCACCCTTATACAACATATAAATTACATCGTACTAAACTAAATAAAATATCTTAAACACTCACCAAAGCCTCTTACGAGGATGATACCACTTTATGGATTAGGTACTACTCGATTTACCTTTTCAGCCCGTACAACATGTCTGAAAATATTAGTCCACAATAAGAGTATATCGAACGATAAATCGAAAGCATGAATAACGAATCATGAATCACCGTTTTACCCACACCATACACCATTCTTGAATCCACTTGTTCATTCGGTTTTATTAAATGAAATACCCTATTTACATAGAATCATGGCCACACATCACGATCATATGATCAATCACCACCCACACACACCTTTATTTGATTGATTATCATGTTTTCATCGCATAATCATAGTTGACACCGGTTATACAAAGCCTATGCAAACCTAACCCCACAACCAACCAACAGTCGATGCGGAACCCATAACTACACCACCTTAGGATTTATAACATGAAACCCTAGAAGGAAACTCAATGAAAAACCGCCAAAGACAATGCATCTTCCTCGAACGAAGATGCTTTACACCACTCGATCTTCTAGCACACCTTCGATGCACACTCGAGCCTTTGAAACTTCAAGATTCAAACCTTCTCTATCTACCACCCTCTCACCTTTCTCTCACCTTAGAAACCCTAGGTTAGGAGACTAATACGTTTTTAGGAACCAAATTATGTTTTTGAAATATTAAAACCGTCCTAAGCCTTAAATCCCGAAAATGTCGTCAAGCTTTCGTGCTGCGAATCGCGCGTGCCCATGACCGCCTGCGCCGCCTGCGCGCCGGCAATCCCTGGGCGCACAAACTCACGCCACACTGCTCAAATTTGATTTTTGAAGGGCTTGCGCCCCAGGGGTGCTCCGAACATGCCCAAACCTTTGTATCTCTATGGACCTAGCCAAATTGTAGCATTTTTCACTCTCTCACCCAAGACTCATTCATATGGATATTTCCATCACCCCAACACCGTAAGACGCTAAAATATCATCCCACCATATTCTCGAGCCTCTCATGGAACTCAAACACAACTGTAATTTTCATGAAGCCTCACACTCCACCTTATTAACCTCAAGAATCATTCTATGATGACAAGCCACTACAAGACTTGTATTATCACTCATCTTCAAACCTCGATTACACATATAGATGAAAGTAATCTAAGTTCAACACAATCATGCCATGAATCACACAACCCTTCTCGTTTTATTCAATTAATATTTTAACATTTTTTTCACCTTACAACTTAATACACACCACACTTACACCTTTATTCATGCAACTTTTAATTTAAAAGAATTACACACATCTTTAATTATTTAATGAAAATTAAATAGAACGAGTATTACAACTCACCCCCTTTAGGAGATTTCGTGCTCGAAACCAGAGGTTACCTAAGAACAAGTGTAGATACTCTTTCCACATGCTCTTCTCCCCTTCCCATGTAGCTTCCTCAATGCCGTGATTCCATCACAAGACTTTCACCCATGGTACTACCTTCAAACGTAGAACTTGCTCTTTGCGATCCAAAATCTCAATCGATCTTTCTTCATAAGACAAATCCTCACGCAACTCTAATGGTTCAAACTCCAAGATATGAGATGGACCACTCACGTACTTACGGAGCATCGAAACACGAAACACATTGTGCAAACGAGTTAATTCCACCGGTAAAGCCAACCTATATACTGTTACACTCTCTCCAAAATTTCATAGAGCTCGATATACCTCGGTGCCAACTTCCCTTTCCCCTTATAACGGACAACTCCCTTCTACGGAGATTACTCGCAAAAAAACATGGTCTCCAACCTCAAACTCCAATTCACGTTGTCTATTATCTGCGTAACTTTTTTGACGGCTCTTAGCCACTCTCAACCTTTCCTGAATAAGTTTAACATCCTCTATTGTTATTTGAATCAATTCCGGCCCCATAATCTCTCTCTCCAACATCGCTCCCACAAATAGGAGTT
This sequence comes from Monotropa hypopitys, assembly GCA_002855965.1. NCBI lineage: Eukaryota > Viridiplantae > Streptophyta > Magnoliopsida > Ericales > Ericaceae > Monotropa > Monotropa hypopitys. The sequence continues at coordinate 2,930 of NMUG010004705.1, read as the reverse complement.
CTACACTTCCGACTATACAAGACCTCAAAAGGAGCCATCCCAATGCTACTCTGATAGCTATTATTGTAAGCAAACTCAATTAAGGGCAAATATTCATCCCAACTTCCACGGAAGTCTAATACATATGACCTCAACATATCCTACAATGTCTGAATAGTTCTTTCTGATTGCTCATCTGTTTGTAGGTCAAAAACAATTCTAAAATTCAAAGATGTTCCCAAGGCTTGCTGCAAACTCGCCCAAAATCTCGAAGTGAATTTATGATCATGATCACTAACAATAGACACAGGCGCACCGTGCAATCGCACAATCTCATCAACATACAATTTAGCGTACGATCCGTATTATAAGTAGTTCTCACGCAGAAAATGAACGGACTTAGTCAATCAATTTACTATAACCCAGATGGAATCAAAATTGCCATTCGACCTAGGCAAACCCACTACAAAGTCCATAGTTACATATTTCTGAAGATTTGTTTTGTACAAAGCTTAGGGTATGAGACAGACTCATACACCCTATTTATATTAATGAGAAAAGGAAAAATTACAACTGGGTCCCTAGAATAGGGAGAAATACATAAAGGGTACTAAAAGATAAATAACATAACAAAATACAGATATTCTAACACTCCCCCTCAAGCTGGAGCATAGATATTTCTCATGCCCAGCTTGCTAAGAATTTATTGAAAAGGTTTACAGCCGATCCCCTTGGTGAGAATGTCTGCGAGCTGATCTCCAGTCCGGACAAATGGCATGCAAATAGCTCCACTGGTGAGTTTCTCTTTGATAAAGTGACGGTCAATCTCAACATGCTTCGTCTGATCATGTTGAACTGGATTATGAGCTATGTTAATTTCAGCCTTGTTATCGCAATAGAGACGCATGACCTCTGAGTGAGTGATTCCCAAATCGTTGAACAAAAGTTTGATCCATAGAAGCTCACATACCCCCGGAGCCATTGCCCTGAATTCTGCTTCAGCACTAGATCTAGCCACTACATTCTACTTCTTACTTCTCCATGTAACTAAATTACCACCAACAAAGGTGCAGTACCCTGAGGTGGATCTTCTGTCAGTAATTGAACCTGCCCAATCAGCATCAGTATAGGCTTCAACTCTCAGATGAACATGCTTAGAGAAAAACAGACCCTTTCCAGGAGAAGACTTTAAGTATCTCAGAATCCTCATAACAACATCCAAGTATGTGGTTTTAGGGGCATGCATAAACTGACTGACCAAACTAACTGCAAAGGCAATATCAGGCCGTGAGTGAGATAGGTAGATGAGTTTACCCACTAATCTCTGGTAACTCCCTTTATCTGTAGGTGTCCCATCATCATCATTACTCAGTTTCATGTTTAACTCAACTGGGGTGTCACATGCTTTGCAGCCAAGCATTCCGGTTTCTTCTAGCAAGTCGAGAACATATTTTCTCTGGCATATATAGATCCCCTCCTTAGACCTTGCTACTTCAATTCCCAGAAAGTATTTCAGGTTCCCTGAGTCTTTAGTTTCGAATTCCTTGGCCAGATGGTTCTTAATCCGAGGAATTTCCTCAATATCATCTCCGGTAAGAACAATGTTATCAACGTACACGATAAGAGCCATAGTCTTTCCATACGAGGAATTTTACAAATAACGTGTGATCAGCTTGACTTTGTTTAAAACCATACTTCTTCATCGCTTGAGTGAATCTATCAAACCAGGCCTTGGGGGACTGTTTCAGACCATATAAGGATTTTCGAAGCCTACACACTTTCCCGTCAGTTTGTGAAGCTTCGAAACCCGGAGGAATGTCCATGTAAACTTCTTCATCAAGATCTCCATGTAAGAAGGCATTCTTAACATCAAACTGATACAGGGGCCAGTCTCGGTTAGCTGCAAGAGATAGGAGAATTCTGACAATATTCATCTTTGCAACAGAAGCGAATGTCTCTTGATAGTCTACCCCAAAGGTTTGGGTAAAACCTTTCGCCACTAACCGGGCCTTGTAACGTTCTATGGATCCATCAGCCTTGTGTTTGACAGAATACACCCATTTGCATCCCACAGTACGCTTGCCCTTGGGAAGTCTAGTCAGCTCCCAAGTGTCATTCTTACGGAGAGCTTTCATTTCCTCTACCATGGCAAGTTTCCATTCAGGAATAGTCAGAGCATCCTGAAAGTTATTAGGTATGCTAACGGAAGAAAGGTTGGACACAAAGGTTTTATATTGGGTGGACAAATGGGAATAGGTCACAAAGTTTGATATGGGGTCTTGACTACAAGCTCTCACTCCTTTGCGTTGAGCAATAGGAAGGTCTAGATTCATGATGTCAGGAGTAATATCATTGGTAGGCTCAGCACTATCGAAAGTAGAGTTATCTGGACTCCTAGCACGAGAAGGAGATGGCAGTGAAGGATGGGACATAGTCTCTTGTATCCAGTTAAACTTCTGCCGAGCCCTATCTCTGACATACACCTGATCATTGGTTTCCTCCTCTTTTCTTGCCTCTGTGGGAGCATCATGGACAGTTAGTATTCCACCTTCAGGTTTGACACTAGAGATCGGAGCAGGATCAGTAAACTCTTCACACTGAGTCTCCCCCTGAAGAGATGACTGTGACATTCCGAAGTAGGACCGTGACTCGAAGAAAGTAACGTCCATAGAGACAAACCACTTGCGAGTGGGTGAATGATAGCACTTATACCCCTTCTGAGTAGAGGAGTACCCAAGGAAGACACATTTGACAGACCGAGGATCCAACTTACCTCGTGATGGGGAGTGGTTGTGGACAAAACACACACAGCCAAAGATTTTTAGAGGGATAGGAAAAGTGGCTTCAGACCCGAGTAGGATCTGAAGAGGAGTTTTCTGGAGGACTTGAGTGGGAAGACGATTGATGAGGTAAGTGGCTATAAGAACAGCTTCACCCCAATATGATCGAGA
>NMUG010004704.1:0-13633 GCA_002855965.1 Monotropa hypopitys | reverse complement strand
ATCATCAAATATGGCTCGTTACATTTCTTCTTGCTCATCATGTAATATAAATCGCAACAGTTTTCATTTCCTATGCCAGACTACAGATCTATTAGGCAGAGCGCAGAGATCCAAAGGGGTCCTATGAATGAAGTTACATCAAAGTCCTCACACATGTACAGTTTCAGAATGAATGGCAGCATGGTTTGATTATGGTTTAATTACAAATATGAAGGCGGCCAACTATGGTTTAACTCTTTATTGTTCTTAAAGATAAGTATACCCGATTTGGTTTTGAAGTTATTAATATTCTCTTCATGAGTACTATAATTGCTTGAATTTGTTCGGGAAAAAAATGGTTTTAACCAGATTTTTAATGAAAATGATATATATTTATTATATAAATATGATATCATTTGAGATGATTATTTGTAGGGATTAATAGTCATATGTAATGGTTTTAATACACAAAAAGAATCATTAAATTCCATTAATCATTGAATGAGAAATTAACACTCAAAATTGTGTGTTTTCAATGGTGGGTGAGTATTAAAATACTCAATCCCACATTGGAAGTTGAGAGTTGGATATTAGGTATATTTATTAAATTGCGAGACTAAGGTTCACAAGAAGCCTAAGGGGAAAGTAAGACGAAGTGCGTTTGAATATTTTCCCACACGCACACACACACGCGCTGCCGGCCGGCCATGCCCGAGCCCGCGACCCAGGTTCCGAGTCCGTGCCTTGTGAGTTCGTGGTAATGTGCCACGGGCGGGCCTAATCTTTTTATGAAAAATCCAAGTGTGATAATTGGATCGAGCTTGGCATTTGCTTGTGGGTTGAGTTGGACCTTTTAGTTAAGGCTTAACTTGGTTGTGTGGATGTGGGTTTGCGGGCTTGTAGGCTTGACCCTACCCGGTCCAACCCAGAGTCTTTCTAACTCTATGTGACTCTCCATATGATACATGGAGTCTATATCTCTTCATATTAGAAATAGCTACATTACTTGTAGCATACCAAAGGTTCCCATTTGGTGGTTCCCTTTCATTCCAAAAAACGAAAACATCAAGAATATTCTTTCATAGAGCAGTTCCTTTCGATTGTCCAATCCTGAAATACTTTCCAACCAGTCACAGAAAGAGAGAGTAAGTTCTACACAAACGTTGTTCGGCCAGAGGTGTTCTATGGTGCAACCACCTCTAAACTGTCTGTACCATGTGAGGCTTTGGCCTACTTAATCCCGGTGCACCTACGGTTGGGGCGGCTAAAAAGTCTTAAGGGGACTGTGTATACACAAGCCTCCAATGATTTGTTTTGTTCATTATTTTGTTCATTTTGGTTCTAATTTTAACAGATTTTGTGTTTACTGATTTTACTTCCAAACGGATTATCCCAACAGAATTTTCTTTTTTGACATAACCTGGCACAAACTAATTCGTTAGAAATTATCCAGATATTGTTTTGCCTACACAAAATTAAAATTTTCATCAATTTACCATAACTCTTAACAAATTCAAGTGATTCCGACTCCATGCATTTGAAATGTGAAGTTGTGGAGCTGAGATGCCAAATGCATCAGCTTTTTCCCGCTTGGCAGATAATTCGTTAGCGTGTCTTATTTGTGAAATATCTTTTGTCATGGGTGCTGATTTCCTTTTCTTTTCCTGGTAGCTAAAGGAAATGAATGAAATTGTGGAGGGTTGTAAGAGTGATCTTGTTTGTTATAGAACAGCTACATGTTTCTTTTTGAACTTGTGGATGGTGGAAAAATAAGATCTGGTTCTTATTTTTTATAAGATAACAGTGACTGTTTTTTGGAGACGTCCTTGTGTTTTTTGCTTCTTTGTTTTGTTCTTTTATGATATTTTGTTATCAAATATTTTCTTGTGTTGTAATTTCTGTTGGGACAAAATTGTTCATCTACAAAAGCATCTGGTCACAAATCATCCATTAGTAACAGAATTTTCATAGAATTTTTCAGTAATCTCTTATTGCATGAACCTTCAGTTACTTAATACACCCAAATTTAAACTAAGGCGTATAAGGAACGTGTAAGGTTTACAATTCTGAACAAGCAATTCTACAACAACATTTCTAGGACAATCTGTTCAGATATTGGAACAGAGAACGTGAAGCGTTCAAAACAATTTCTGCAAACCAAAGAAATGAATATAATCTTGTATGAATTTTAGAAGTCTAAAATGATTATGCCTTGTGCATAGCAGAGATGGAGTCTCTGTTTCATTGGGTATACTTATGTTGCACTCAGCCAAGGAAGAATTATGGCCTCTTAATGCCCTTATTAGCAATGGATAATAAATGTATAAATTATGTTGTTCTTTCAAAGCTACCACCAATCTGCATATGCAACCATTCTGGTGATGAACTCCTTTCATACATACTCCCTTGTAGCTTGTGAGCCAAACACTGCTCCAGGCGTGTCAAATGTTTGTTGACCAAACTGAAACACAATATCTGCTAGTTGAAAAAAAAAACGTCCCAAGGAAACGAAGGAAAAAGAGGAAACGAATCTCCACGTAAAAATTTGGCATAGCTTCCTATATAAATCTGTGTTTTCCCAAATTGAAATAAACTAATTGTAGGGAAAAAATATATGGTGATCTTTCAAAAAATACTTTCATTCATTGATAAATGATACAATAACATAAATGAATTACAAAAAAGAAATAAAATACAAAATGCAAAAAGAATCGAGATCTGTCCTTAAAACAGATTCGCCACCTCCAAGAGTGTTGAAGTTCGTCGGCGTCTTTCTCCCAGGATAAAACAGTTCTAGAACTACTGCCTTTGGAACACCACAAAAGCAGCCTTGACGAACTGATCAAAGTGCTCGGCTCTCTCTCTCAAGAACGAAAATACATTGAGAGGCAGAGGCGGATCCAATATAGGCCCACAAGGGCAACTGCCCCGCTCACTTTCCAAAAATTGCAGATTTATCTTATATTTTTAAATTTTTTATAATTTGGTCCTATTTTACCATATAAATTTTAAATTTCTATAATTTAGCCCTCCTCAACACAAATTTTTATAATTTAGCCCCTTTTTTGGATCAGCCCCTGGTGGGAGGTGATGGTTCGGATGTGTTGTCTCTTCTTCTTCAACCTCTCAACAGGAACTCAATAAATACAAGAGTAGCCAGATCGTGATTGAACAGCAATGCCAAAAAGTGCTGCCCAATAGAATACTCCGAAGATTTGGGGGGGAGGGGAAACCGATTCCGTAAGAAAGTGAAAACTCGTGTATGGACAAATGAGCTGGTTGCCCCTTGGGTCCTTCCAAAAGGTGGTTACCCCCTTGGAACCTTCCAAAATATGGTTGTCCCTTGGAACCTTCCTTCCAAAAGCCATTCACCCACTACAATTTCTAACACTAATGCCCAAGAGTAGGGTTATGCCTCCCACTATTTGTTGAATTCATTTGGAACCATTGGGTCGACCTTAGTGGACATGTCACATCAGGTGGTAAACAAAACATTGTAAAATAATATGGTCCTGACATGGCTAATACATCAAAAAATCCCATATAATACTTTGCAGTTGCTAAATAAATCAATCCACTAATTGATAGTACCCAAATGATGATAAAATCCAAAGATTTATGTATGAAAGGTGGCGGCGTGACGCAAAAAATTACACGAAAGATTAATTAGCGTATTAATCCAAACGAAATAAATCTTGATTCCACGAGAACATTCTTGCGCACAAAAAACAAGAGAAAAATCTCATTTGAATTAATGTCAAAAGTTGTACATAATGAATAATTACAAAACATATAAACAGCTCTAAAGACTTTTCCTAAACTAATAAGGAAATAAAATTATAACTAAATAAGAAAAGAATCTTATCCTAATTACGAAATTACATAAAAAAGAATTCTAAAAATAAAATATTCTAATCCAAATAGGAAATAAGAAATAAAGAAACAATCCTAATACAATTAGGAAACCCAAAAAAAATCCAAAAGATTTCGAAACAACAAATCCATAAGAATCCAACTGATTTTCAAAAAACTCATTGACTACCGGTAGTAGAGCTATTATTACTGATAGTCAATGCCTCTGGAAGACAACTTCGCAAATCAAATAACTTTTCTTTCGAAAGTGAACAGACCATTACCGATAGTGGTTGCTAACTACCGCTAGTCAATTGAATAGAACACTTAACTTATGGTAGTATAATACTCTATTTCTGGTAGTGGCTGTTGACTACCAATAGCAGTTGTTGGGTGGTTTTTAAGTGCTGGTAGTTGCGCTTTCTTGTGGGAAAATAATTGAGAAATAATATCGCACTACTTGTAATTGAAGAGAAAGTACCGGTAGTTAGAAGTCCCGGGTCATAAAGTATCGATAATTGTTGATTAATTTGGTACTTAGCAATTAATATTTTCTCATACTTCGCTCAATCCAATTGATATTTAAGAGGTTCTTAATTTAAATCACAATTTGCAAATAATAATTTCTTCGATTTGTCCTGGTTCTTTTGATCACGACATTGAGTTGAAAGTTGTTCTACATCAGTCCCCCATTCTTCAAAAGAACTCGACCTCGAATTCAACTCATGATAAAATGGCTTCCCCTCGTGACACTTGAACAAATCAACAATATTAAAAACTTTAGAAAATCTTCAAAGAGTCAGGAAGATCAATAATATACGCATCATCTCCAAGATTCTTCACAACTATGTACAGACCATACTTTCTCAATTGTAACTTCCTGTATGTCCCTACAATAAATCTCTTCTTCCACAAAAATACCATTACCGAGCCTCCTTCTTTGAAAATTTGGGCATACCTTGGTTTGTCAATCGGCTCTGTGTTTGCTGCAATAGTCTCATTCAAATCCTCATCCTCGGGATACAACTCCTTCTCATCTGATACACGCGGATCGTTGTCCACAAAATTGACTCGGAATCTTTAAAATCTTCTATGAGCTCTTCTACTTGTTCTCTCAGAATCTCGTTCTCTTTCGAACTCATCTCATAGTGTGGTATGTTAGTCAAACTTGCTCCGGGTACCAAATAAATTGGGTGTTGAGTATCCTGCAAAAGAAGAAGCTTATTAGGTACATCCTCATATACTAGCTCTACAAATTCTTCCAACAATGATTGCATATCTGTAGGTACTGAAATCTCTGCCTCTTTCTTTTCTGATACAATCATATCCTTGACCACCATAGCAGTAACCTACTCTGAATCTTGACAATCAATTACGGATATATTCCCACAAGCATTAGGATTCTAGGTTTCTTGTAGATTATTATGCTCTGCAAACTGATTAAACTACACGGTATAATTAAATAATGACTTGGTTCTTTGCTTGCAAATTTGGTACGATTGGAATATATTTTGATCATAGTTCGGTGGCAAAAATCTTTCCATCATGAGTTGCTCCATTCTACGCCAAGACCGTACAGAATCTTTTTTTTGCCTCCATCGTTTGTCCTGCAATTGGACCCACCAAACTGCAGCACCGCTTCTCAATTTATATGTGATCATCTTTACCATCTTGGATTCAAGAACCTCCATCATATTCAGAAATCTCTAGACTTCCAAAAGCCAATCAAGAAACTCCTCGATGGGTAGAAAACTGCTGAAATGAGGAAAATCAACCTTTAGACGGTAATCATCAAACCAGTGTTGTGGTCGTTGATAGTCTTCGCGCTCTTCTTCAACTTCAATTTCTAACTCCTCGCTGTCAAAATCATAATGATGAGTGTGTCTCCTGTGATGTTGTTGATGACAGGGTCAGACTCGGGCAAATCCTCTGGCGCAGTCTGAATCCTAGTTAAGAGGACGACATTGAGAAATCCTCCGCGCGATTATCTTCACCCTTGGTTGGTTCTTAATTTAAGTTGATAGTCAGCAACCACAGTGTTCCACAGAGTTCCGCCAACTCGTCTGTTGATCTTCAACCATTCTCCTTAGATTAGCAAAACCACGATCAACGTCAGTGGTTGTGTTCTCAACTGGGTTGGGTGCCATCGAGTGAGGCGAAACCTTGCTTTGATACCACTTGACGCAGCGGATTACACGAGAGATTAGTTAGCATAATAATCCAAACGAAATAAATCTCAAATTCGCGAGAACATTCTTGCGCACAAGAAACAAGAAAAACTCAATTGAATTAATGTCAAAATTTGTAACCTACTCTTTCTGCTAGGCTGTGGCTATCTCGTACATGGATGTAGTCTTGCTTAGGTTGCTCGGGTGGTTTTGTATTCTGTTCCGCTGGATTGCTTGAATTTATAGCTTTGGAATCAAGAATTTCATCAGTAGATCCCCCCATCTTAATACGTTTACCATCACAATCGTCCTGCCCAGTTGAACCAAAATCATCACGTTAAATTTCTAACCTTCCAGTAGTACGTAAATGAGGTGAAATTCACACTTATAAATTATCCAGATTAGAATTCGGATCCATTAGTATGCTTTCCAGCATATTATTGATTTTCCAAGTAGATCTCCATTGCCGAAGAGGCTAAAACTCCGTTTAGATATAGATGAATAGAAAATGAAATGGATTTGACATCATATTATCTATCAAAAATAGCTCAAAAATAATTTGGTATCTTACATATGTATCAATAACTTTGAAAGCATAATGGATTTGAAATAACTAATTAATATGAGAGATTTGAAATCCGACCCAAGGATCCCCATAAAATACATCTCTTCTACTTCTAATCATCTTTTCATTGCCATAGCTAAACTTTCTGTAATATTGTTGATATTGAAAATGAAACATAACTGTGGGTGGGGATTTTCACAATGAACCCAAGAACGTTAAAGATGATGTCCGGATGCTGCCGCTTGCTAACCCTGTTCACTGCACTCACAAACAAAGATTAAAGAACCCTTCGTCTCTGCTATAAGGAGAGCTCTCCGATGATTAAATTAGTGTCTTTATTTGACAAAAACAAATCAATGAATAGAACTCAGAAAATGAGAGCAAAGGTCTAAGAGTAAGTTTGTGTACCTTGTTTTTTGAAGTTTTTTATTATATATAGCATTTTTCATCCTCATTAAATACTGGACCTTTTCACTTTTCGCATTCCTCCAATCTTTATTTTGTGTCGTTCCACATTCTTTATTTTGTGTCTGAGGTTCCTCATCCCAATCATCAATAATTTTGGATTTCTCATCCTAAATGACTTTTCAGTATGCCTCATGTAACATGCTATTGGAAAGAAAATAAATATATTGTGTAAATATAAATTGATTGATTGTAATTGATTACGTAGATCGTAGAATAGGAAGGTTGTACATTAACTGACTACGTAGATTGTAGAATAGGAAGGTTTATTTTCCTTTATTTTAGTTTCCTAAAATAATTCTGTACAAAGTCTATTTATATTGCCTACTTGAGAGAAGAATAACACATCGAAAATTATTTCTCAACATGGTATCAGAGCAAGTTCTTACGCTCTAATTTTCTCTCTCGATAGAGCAAGGTTATACTTGTCTCTTTATTTTCTTTTTTCCTATTTTTTTCGATTGAGTGTATAACTCAGTCTCGATCTTTTCTGTTTCTCCCAAAGAAACCCTAAATCCTGCCGCCTCCATCGAAGCCCAACTGAACCCTAATCCCGTCGCTCATCGCCAGCGCCGCTCGGATCTCCAGCCACCTTCGCCAGCGCCGCTCGGATCTCCAGCGACACTCGCCCGTCTCTCGTCGCCGCAGTCGGCGACTCCCTCCCTCCCTCTCGTTGCCACAGTCAGCGACTCCCTCTCTCCCTTTCGTCGCCGCAGATAGCGACGTCACCAGCCACCGCCGCTCCAGCCAGTCTCCCTCGTCATCTCAGTCAGCAACGCCTCCACCTACACCGCCAACACTGCCTCCTCCTCCATTGCTGCCGATACCACCAGCATTTTTCTATCTCTCTCGATCCGTAACTCAGCCAGACAAGTCACCCTCTGTTGCTCTCGATCTGTTATTCAGCCCTCCAGCCACTGCCAAATCAACGCAGCAACCAACGCGACACCTCTCGCTTCCGCATTACTGATGTCGCGTCATCTCAGTGGGCACTCTTCTCCTATTTCAGATCTGCATCAGAACAAATTGTCTTCTTCCAGATCCAATCTACAATACAGTAACTATCTTTCTCTTTCACTATGAGTGATAAAACCATCAATACATCGTGCACTAAAGGCATGGTCAGAGATTATCGTCGAACCCTCACCACAGTTAAATTAAATGGGACAAACTATCTGCCATGGTTTCGTGCTGTGTCGATATCTCTAAAAGCTAGTGGTGAAACTTCCTATATTACCGATGAACCCTCAACCGATCCCAATTGGGCTCAGAATGATGCGCATATCATGACTTTACTTTGGAATAGTCTTGAACCTGACATTTTTCATAATGTTGCTTGTCAAGAGACATCTAAAGCTGTCTGGGATACTCTACGTGAATTATACTCATCAGACCAGAATATCTCTCGCATTTTTTAGATTTATCAGAATATTTTCTCTCTACAACAAGGAGATAGATCTGTTGATGAATACTTTTCTACTCTAAAGGGCATGTGGGATGAGTTAAATGTCTATCAGTCTCTCTCTATAGATTTAAAAACTCTGCAAAAATACAGAGAAGAATTCCGGACTTGCAAATTTTTTTCTGGATTGAATTTCAACCTCGCTCCTCTTGGCCCTCAGATTCTTTCTGGTCGGGAAGTCCCCACTGTTGGTGAGGCATTTGCTCGGGTTCGAAGGGCTTCTCCTCGTAGTCCTGGTTTAGAACATCCTGTCCCATCTGCTCTGGTTGCCCCTATAGCCTCTGCTGCTTCTGGTCATTCTGGTAATCGTAATCCCTCACACAGTCGTGAACGTGGTGGCCGTCGTGGGGGACGTGGGGGCCGTGGCACCAAGAAGTGTATTCATTGTGGTGCAACCAACCACGATGTTGATTTTTGTTGGAAGCTGCATGGTAAGCCAGCTTGGGCTAATCAAGCTACTCTTGAGGGGGTGTCATCCACTCCAGCTCCTACTCAGATTACTATGTCTAAGACTGAGTATGATTCTCTAATTCAAAGAGACACTGCATCTCCTACTTCTCCTGCAACTCATGTCATCATAGGTAACACTTGTCTTCATTCATCTTTTCATAGCACTCAGTGGATTCTTGACTCTGGAGCATTTGATCATATGACGGATAATTTGTCTCTTTTAGCTGACGTTGTTATTCCTTCTGTTAAAACTTATGTTACTATTGCCGATGGTACTAAAATTTTGGTTCAAGGCATTGGCACATATCGCTCACCTGGTCTTAGTTTTCCTTCTGTTCTATATTTGCCTCAATTTCTATTTAATCTTCTTTCCATTCATAAATTATCTCATACTCACCAATGCTCTATCTCTTTCTTTCCCTCTCATTGTAAATTTCAGGATCTCAAGACGAAGGAGATGATTGGTGGGGGTATGAGAAGAATGGACTATATTATCTTCAGGAGCATCAGCAGTCATTCAGCCATTCTGTTTTTCATTCCACTATTACACCTTATCAGTGGCACTGTCGTCTAGGGAACCCATCCTCAGCCAACCTTCGCAAGCTTGTTCCTGATTTACCCAATTTTTCTTCTTTCAATTGTGAAACATGTGAACTCAGTAAACACCGTAGGACTTCTTTTCCTTTACGGAATGAGCCACCATGTGTCACACCTTTTGATTTAGTTCATTCAGATATTTGGGGACCTTCACGAACTACTAATTTGTGTGGTGCTCGCTATTTTGTCACATTTATTGATGATTATTCTCGTTTAACCTGGGTGTATCTCCTCAAGGACAGATCTCAACTATTTCATGTCTTTACTCTTTTTCATACTATGATTGTCAATCAGTTTAATACTAAATTGCGTATTTTACGGACTGATAATGCCCAAGAATATCTCTCTCACCAATTTCGCCAGTTTAATGAAATTCATGGTATTATTCATCAAACTGCTTGTGTTATTACCCCTCAACAAAATGGGATTGCAGAACGAAAGAATGGACCTCTTTTAGCCGTTACTCGTGCTCTTATGCTTTATATGAATGTCCCCAAACATTTCTGGGGATATGTCATTCTTACCACAAATTACCTCATAAATCGTACCCCTTCTCGAGTTTTGCATGGCATTATTCCTTATCAGATCATGTTTCCTGATAAGGATCTCTACATTCTTCCCCCCAAAAACTTTGGGTGTGTATCCGTTGTTCATAATCTTTCTCCAGGTCGTGATAAACTGGATCCACGCTCTTACAAATGCATTTTTCTTGGCTACTCGTTGACCCAGAAAGGATATAAGTGTTATAGTCCCTCGTTACGAAAACACTTTGTAATTGCCGATGTAACCTTTTTTGAAAATATCCCATATTATTCCCTTGCGGGTTCTCAGCTAATTCAACCTTTGCTGGCTCCCCCATGCCTTCCGAAGATTGCTCCTCTATCCGTAGCACATGGTCTTCCAAAGACTACTATTCGACCTCCTATTACAAAGGTGTATGTCCGACGCTCATCTACTGATGCTCCTCCTGTTGCGCCTGCAGATCCAGCTTCTGTACCCACACCATCTTCTCCAACATCTCCAAATCCAACTCTCGCACTTCCTATTGCTTATCGTAAAGATACTCGGTCCTACACTTCTCATCCTATCTCACAGTCTGTATCTTATGAACATTTATCTCCATCCTTTCGTGCTTTCTCTGTGTCTTTATCCTCTGTTTCTGTTCCTAAATCTTATCAGGAAGCTATTTCTCATCCTGGATGGCGTTCTGCTATGGAAGAAGAGATGCATGCTCTGTCCTTGAATCATACTTGGGATCTTGTTCCCAAACCTACTGGAGCTCATATTGTGGGTTGTCGCTGGGTGTTTTCCGTCAAACACAACCCTGATGGTACTCTTGAACGTCTGAAAGCTCGTCTTGTGGCCAAAGGTTTTACTCAAACATATGGGCTTGATTATACTGAGACATTTTCTCCGGTGGCCAAACTCAACTTGGTCCGCATTATTATCTCTCTTGCAGCCAATCTTGATTCGCCTCTCCATCAGCTCGATGTCAAGAATGCCTTTCTTCACGGGGACCTTTCAAAGACAGTCTATATGACTCAACCTCACGGTTTTGAGTCTAAGGGGGAGTGTGTGTCATCTTCACAAATTTATCTATGGCCTCAAACAATCTCCTCGAGCTTGGTTCAGTAAATTTAGTAACACTATCGTGTCTCATGGTATGACTCGAAGTCAAGCTGATCATTCAGTATTTTTTAAACAAACCACTCGGGGTATTGTCATTCTTGTGGTTTATGTGGATGATATTGTCATCACTGGAAGTGACAACGGTGGGATTCAAACATTAATTCGACATTTGTGCTTCAGTTTTCTCACTAAGGATCTTGGCAAACTTCGGTACTTTCTTGGCATAGATGTTGCTCGTTCTAAAGCAGGCATCAGTTTATCACAAAGGAAATACACTCTTGATCTTTTAAAAGACACGGGTTATCTTGGCTCTAAACCTGTATCCACTCCCATGGAGACCAATGTTAAACTCTTGCCTGAAGATGGAGAATTATTTGATAATCCTGAAATGTATCGAAGACTTGTGAGTAAACTTATTTATATCACTATCACTCGGCCCGATATCTCTTATGTTGTCAGTAATATCAGCCAATTTATGAGTTGTCCTCGGATACCCCATATGGATGCTGTTGTTCGTATCTTGAAGTATCTTAAAAATGCCCCAGGACGTGGGCTTCTCTACAAAGCATCTGGACATCTCCGTATCGAAGGATATACCGATGCTGACCGGGCTGGATCTCCTTCTCATCGTCGTTCTACCACAAGATACTGCACCTTTATCGGTGGAAATCTTGTGACATGGAAAAGAAAAAAACAGTCAGTTGTAGCAAGGTCGAGTGCTGAAGCTGAGTATAGAGTCATGGCTCATACCACTGGTGAATTAACTTGGTTGCGTACCCTTCTTCTTGAGTTCGGGATTCCGGTTCATGGTCCCACTTCATTATATTGTGATAATCAAGCAGTTATCCATATCGCGAACAATCCTGTCTTCCACGAAATGACCAAACATATTGACGTTAACAACTATAAATTTCAGTCCACATTGATATATAAATTGACAAGGAATAACGAAATCATTAAATTGAACCTTTAAACATCTTAACGTACCAAAAATTATCCTTACGTGACGTTATTTTAGACATTTCCAACTCCCAAGAACTTAACCAAAATTTTCAAGCAGACCACAGCGCAATCGGTCGCCCTAGAACACGCAACCGGTCGCCCAGAACTCGCAACCGGTCGCGCCCCAAAAGCTTCTGGGCAGACCTATGCGCAACCGGTCGCGCCATGAACCGCGACCGGTTCCCCTCCCCGTTGCTCCAAATCTGTTGTATGCTATTTTTCGAACAAGAACGTCTTTAACATCGTCAAACTCAATTCTTAAGCCTCAAAATCTCAAATCATCAATGCTACAATGTCTCTAACATCTAGTGACTTAATATCTCTTTTATAACCCTTAAATTCCCTCAAAACCCAATAATCAACCCTTAAATCTATAATTTTTCCTCAAAAATGAGATTAGCAATTAGAACTCCGATCTCGCCCAAATGTGAAGTGATATAAACATAAAAATTGTATCATTAGATTCGTACTAACCTTGGGAACAATGTTGAAGAAGACATCTTCCTTTGATTTTCCCCTCTAGAGCCTTAAACCACCAATTTTTCTTCTTGCCACCCTTAGCCTCCTCTCTTCTCTCTCTAATCCTTCTCAAGCATACACAAGCATAATGATAGAATAACCTAATGGAATCCCTAATTCAGATTTTAAACTTCTTTTACTCTTTTGCCCCTTCACTAATCTCCATATTTACCCCTGTGTGCCATTACTTACACTAAAAAATACTTATCCTCTTTAAAGCATATTTTTATATTATTCCAAACCCCTTAATTACTTATTTATTTGGTTTATACTTAACATGAAGTGTATAAAAACAAATCCTTCCAATCCTCATTGAAAATTATTAAAACGTTTTAAAATTTATTAAATAAAAGAAATGGGTATTACAACTCCTCCCCCCTTTGAAAATTTCGTCCTCGAAATTTAGTAGTGACACGGAAGAAAGTCTTATTATACCTTTCACAAATTTTCACCATGTTATGATTTAACACCAAAAATCTTCACCCATGAAATCCTCTTAAGATATAACTCGCTTCCTCGCATCCCAACCTCACCAATTGTCCACCACACTCCAAACTCCAATCAAACCCAAAACTCAACCTCAATTATGTATAATAATAAACACACAACCTATGGGTACTAAAAACAAAGACCATCAATGTATTCCAATCCTTTCCACCAAGCAACCACATCTATACGAAATTTCATTTAACCAAGACAAAATCTTATAAAGCTCAAACCATCTCAATATATTTTTTTTATGAACTACGTGTCATACTACAGACACGCCCCAAGAATACCAAGTTTCTAATCATTTACCCAACTTCTAACGATTTATTATATGCACAACTCCATTAAAGACTTGGGTCAATCTCAAAATTTTCCAAACAAGCTTGATAACCCCGATATTGTTTGACTCTACCTCGATTTTTACCCTTACCGCATACTAACATCGTCCTACCCACA
>NMUG010004703.1:0-13634 GCA_002855965.1 Monotropa hypopitys | reverse complement strand
GTGAGTTTATTAGTGGGTTTTGGTGGATTTGAGCCATGTTGAGTATTGTTGGGTTTTTATGAGGATGAGTGGAACTTGTGTTGATCTTGTAGGTGATGCGAAGAGGTTGTATAGTGATGATTGCCTTTGGGTAAGAGATTGGATTAGGTGAACCTAGTTTGGGAAAATTGGTAAGTCTCGGAGCGTTGAGTGTGATATGACTTGGGAAACCGTAGTTGGGTGAAATCATGGCCTGTTGGTTGTTCAAATGGAAATACTTGTCGTTGGGTTCCTTTGGTGAGTCATTCGTGATTAGATGACTATTTCGGGTGAGTGTGTGTGTGATTTGATGTTTGACTTCCATGGTTGGGAAAATGAGAATGGTCGCCATTGCTTGGGTATCGTTGTGTGGGAACATTGTGGGTGTGTCTTGTCCGCCCTTGTATAGAGAATGTAGAGTGCAGTATAGTATTGGCGTGTCTTGGCCGCCTGTGAATGGAAATGTGGAAGTTTGTGGAAAGTGGAAACATCATTGGAAAGTAATGAACACACTCAATGAACACAATTTACTCAATGAATGACAAATACAAAGGATGGATCCTATGAGGATTACCTTCTTGTAATCTTTGATCCTTTACCCAAATTAAATTATAGCAACCAACATTAATTGGAATGACATGTGATCTTGTTGGATGTTGTCTTGGAGGTTTCTGCCCAAGCAACTGTGGTTTCGTTGAGTGGGGGATACGCGTCCCTAAAAGTTGCGAAATTACTAGATACGTCGGCAGGCGGGATCTAGGAAGAATCCAATTGGCCAATCGGTAGGAGTAAACGGATTCCTGTAAGTCCCGGAATAAGACATGTGCACGTCGGCAGGTGGGGCCATGGAAGGAAGCTCAACATTGATAGATCATTTTAGCCTCTTCTGGAGGTCGACTCGGGACTCGCTACCATGAGGAGTTTGCCAGGATTTGGATCTTTTAGCCTCTTTGGGAGGTCAACTGGAGACTCGCTACCACGAGGAGTCTACTAGGATATGGTTATTGAAACGAAATGGAAAGGAAGAAAAGAGACTTGATTATCCAAACATCTCCAATATAAACAATAACCAAATCTACAACACTTGGTGTTTTACCAAAGGAGAGATTATGAGCAAGGTTGTTGGGTCCTTTGGTTACTGTAGAGTGATTTCCTTTGGTAGCGATTGAGAGCGTAGCCCTGGTTTGGTAGGCTCCCTGGTGGTACTTGTCTATGGTGGGTTACTCAAATGAGATATTGTGAGATGTGCGACTTGTCTTGGTGGACTGCTTCCGGTTTGGTTTACACTTGGAGGTTTCGATTGAGATTACACTGGGTGATTCCACTTGGGTTGGCTGTTGGTACCTTGGTTACAGTTGGGTGTGGATGGGCGTGCGTTTTACTTCACTTTCCGCCCCACTTTACTTTCAGTTGCTTCACCCTTGATTACTCTGTTTAGACTTGCACTTTCTTGTGCACTCTTGTTGCTCAGACCCTCCTTCCCCTCTCTTTCCAGGATTCCTCTTGCAGGATGACTTGGAGCTTGCACTAGCAGTTGGTTCCATTGGAACTGCAGTCTTGGCCCTCTTTTCAGTTTAGAGGTTGTTGTACTATTGTGGCTGTACCTTCTCTTTACAGTTTGTAGTTAATAGTTCAGTTGTACTCTCTTTCTTGTACACTTTCAGTTTGTACATTGTATCAAGAAGAATGTAATAAGAAGTTCTACCGCACTATGTTTAATTACTACTATTAACTCCCCATTGTTTGTTTAATTGTATTTCAAAAAAAAAATGTTTCTCAAATTTTGGGGTGTTACAGTTGGTATCAAAGCTTTCAGTATGAATACCTTCGGACCGTGGAAAGCCACCTAGTCTTCATGGGTCCCTTAGGATCATTACGAATGATATGATTGTCTCGTGTGCCTTGGAGCATCATCTGTTTTGAGTTCGCTTCCGTAGAGTCATCGTGTTGTTCCGACTCCTTCTTGTGGTGTTGACCTTCTTTGGATGTTTGGGGAGATGAGTGTTGTTCCTCCCGCAAAGTTAGTTTTGAGTTTGCGGTTGTGCTCTTGGGTACCTAGCTTTCTTGAGGATGTTGATGTTGCTTCCGTTGTTCTATTGAGTTGGATGCCCTTTTTGATAGGTGTTTAGTGGAGATTGTGAATTGTGGAAGAATTTGGTGTGAGGATCGTGTTTTCCTCCTTGTCTTGAGGCATGAAATTGGAGTTGGGTTGTGATCGTAAGTTCTGTGTTGGGCTTCTGCGTGTGCGAGTCAGGGTATAATGAGGTGTGTCCTCCTATTGTCTCTCGCGATCGTGCTATCGTGTTCCCAAATCCTGGATAATCTGTGCTTGATGACCATTTGTGGGTCATTTGCTCTTGGGAATCTTATGTCTTCCGTGCAATATTCGTTCTTTTCTATCTCGAAGCGGTTATTTTCGTGTAGTGACGATAATTCTTTCTTGTTTCCAGTGTTTCGATGGCTCCTAGGCATGTTGCAAATCGGGTTCGTCGTGGAGTTCCTACTCTTGAAGTGGTTGTGGAAGATAATGCTCAACCTCGATTCGAGCAGTTTACCGAAAGATTGGTTGCCGCCATTGGGGAAAGTGGTCAAAGAGCTGGTTTGTCTTTGGTCAGTGAAAGAGATCGCTATAGGCAGATGGTTAGAGATTTCCTCCGTTTCAATCCTCCTAAGTTCCATGATTCTGAGGACCCGTTAGAGGCAAATCATTGGCTGGGTGAGATTTGCAAAATCTTGGAAGCGTTGTCCATCGTGGAAGATTCCGCGCGAGTGTCTTTGGCTTCGGGTCAGTTGATTGGGGAAGCTAGTGAATGGTGGAGTTCCGTAGTGAAAGGTCGCAGCGCTCCTGGTTCTTCTTCCTCTTAGGCAGAGGGTATGTCGTGGATTCAGTTTGAGGCAGTGTTCGATGCCCAGTTCTTTTCAGAATTGTTTCGTGATACGATGGGTTTCTAGTTCGAGAATCTGACGCAGGGTGACATGACGGTCACACAGTATGCCACTAAGTTCTATTCCGTATCGCGTTTCGTGTCGGAGTTAGTCCGTTCAGAAAATCAGAAGTGCAGAAGATTCGAAAGAGATTTGCGTCCTGAGATTTAGCCACATGTCGTAGGTTTGCATGTTGAGAATTATGCATCTTTGTTGGAAAGCGCCAGAGCAGTGGAGTCGTGCCTTGGTCGTTTGCAGACGACGCCTAGAGTGGAGATTTCTAGTCGTGATACTAACCAGAGTCCGGGTATCATCGGAAATGTTAACAATAAGCGAGATCATGATCAAGTGAGAGTGTTCGGAAATCGTCGGGGTGGTGGTTCATCATCCTCTTTGCGCAAGCCGGGAATGGCTTCAGTTTCTCAGATCGTGTGCCACAGATGTCGTCAGTCGGGTCACTATCATTCTCAGTGCACCGCTCCAGCACCTCCTTCGAAGTCGTGTTACCATTGCGGCAAGTTCGGTCATATGGTAAGGGACTGCCCAAATCAGTGAAGAAGTGGATTGAAGTTGTGTGGTTTCGTCGTGTATTGTTGTTCGGCCTTTGGAAGAATGGTGTTGTCCGTAACACCTCTTGTTGAAAATTTCCTCTTGCCTCCTTTTTATGCAAAAAAATTTGTTGTTGAACTCTATGTGTGTGGTTGCACATTTGGACTTTTGGGATCTATTGTATTTTTTTTGTTGTGGTGTGAATCTTTTGCCTTGTTGAGCACACAAGACTCTAATTTGATCGAATGAAATGTTGTTTGCGATTCGTATTTACTATCGAGATGCAGTATTTTTGCGTGATTGGCAAAGATACATCTACATGTGGTTACTTCCTTTTGTGCCTTGGAAAAATCTTGATGAGTATTATTTGACTCTTGTTGTTGTTGTAGTTGAGGCACCTTGTTTAGGCCTCACCATCTTGATTCGGTTACGGATTGTTCGTGTTGAAAAGTTGAATCAGGATAAGAAGTATTAACTTCTTTTCTTGTTGTTCGCCTAGTCCTGGCATTCGTACCTATCGTTTGAAAGCGTTGACGGGAAATACTAGAATCTTCAAGGCAACGTAGCGGACGAAATCGTGGGAATGGGTACGAATACATCTTGAGATTGTTAGACTTTGTAATACCCGTCACTTCTAATAATTAAATTAAAAATATATTAAATAAATTAAAGGTGTTAGTAAGTGAATAACAATTCTCTTGGGTGATTTTAGTAGTAAGAATAGTTAAATTAAGAGATTTAAGTCTTAAAAATATACTTATAAGTGTATAAGTATAAAATAAGGTGAGTAATGTCAAATAAGGGTAATAGGAGTTAAGTAGTAAGGGTGTTGAGGACTTTTGGGTTAAAAATCTATCATATGTTAAGTATAGCCTAACCTCATTAGGGAAAAACATTTGGGAAGAGTTAGAGAGAGAGAGAGAGAGAGAGGAAGAAGGAGGCTAGAGGAGATTCAAAGAAATCAAGGCTTTCGGGTGAGAATCGAGGGAAGAAGTCTTCTACAACGTTGTTCTCGAGGTTAGTACGAATCTATGAATGTAAATTTTATATCTCAATCATGTCGTATTTGGTCTAGATCGGGGTTTTAGTTTTAATCTCGTTTTTGGAGAAAAACCCATGTATCTAGGGTTGATTTTAGAAATTGGTTGCGATTGAAGGTTGTAAGGGAGTCTCATTCAAGTATATAATGACATTAGATGATAGAAACACTTTAGTATTGATGAATTTGAGGTTTTGGGGTGTTTAAAACGAGTTTGGAGAAGTTTGGATCGATTTTCGTCAAAATGTCCCGTTCTGCAGATTTCGGACAGAAGGGGTGGCGACCGGTTGGGATTTTGGGGCCAACCGATTGGGATGCAGAGATGGCGACCGGTTGGGAGGGCCAGGCAACCGGTTGGGAGGTGCAAAGGGTTGGCCAACCGATTGGCCAACCGGGTGGGGGTTCGGTTGGGTGTGAGTGATGTCAGCCCAACCGGTTGGGAGGTCAAGTCCGACCGGTTGGGAGAGGTTCTGTCCGAATTTTTGGGCAAGTTTTTGGGAGTTGAAACATGACTAAATAAAATCGTAACGAGATGATATTTGGTACGTTAAAACATATAAAGGTTTGATCAATGTTTTTCCAATTGATTTCCATCTTATAATCTCAATGTGGACTAAAGTTGTATTTTTATGGACAGGGACGCAAGGGGAAGGCATTGAGGCCTCACTCAAAGGCAAAGAGAAGGTTTGATCATCGGTACTGGTGAGTGTAAGAATGTGGTATCCTTAATAGTACATTCGCAATGTCGTTTTTAATTAAGTCTTCATTCATGTTACGAGAAGTTAATGCTTAGTTAATGTGTAAAAGCACCATAATATGAGATGAATGTTATGCATGAACATGAATGCATGAAGTGATGGTATGATATAATGATATGCATAGAAATACATGCATGGATGGTGATGAGAAGCATAATATGCACTTATATATATTATGCATGCCTCCGTGGGACGGGTGGTGATTGTTGGCAACCAATGTAAGTCCAACGGTACGCGAGACGTGCCCCAAACTTTAGTGCGCGGGGCATACGAACTACTACCTATAGTAGTAGCTATTTGTAGGGCATGGGATGCTCAAACCTTTTGAAAAATGGCTTTGGCCGGTATATGTAGAATATCATGCATGAGATGCATTGTTGGAACGAAGTCATAATCTCTCGTATTCATGGTTTTCTGTCACAATAAATACTTGTGTTTTGGAAGTTAAAGATACATATTCACACTATGTTTCCTTGTTTTTGACTTGGACATAGGTCGCAGGCTAGTGGTCCACTACAAGGCTGAAGATCATTGGATGCTTGGGTTTGATTGTTGAGCTAAGGTGATTTTTGGGGATTTGTGGCTTGAGATCCTACTTAACCTTGTTGGTAGACTTTCATAGTCTTTTATTTTTAGAGACTTGTAATGAAATTTGTGGTAGTTGGTGATATATTCTAATGTTTTTCCTTGAGGTTTTGGATATGTACTTAAGGAATTACCTATTTTGGTGGTTTCCATGTTGACAATGTTACTTGAGGTTTTTATTTGTTCAAGAGGTTTATGAAAATTTTAAATTTGTGTGCATTTTTAAGTTTGGGATGTTACAACTTGGTATCAGAGCATAGGTTCTAGGTCCGAGTTAGGGGACTCTGTAATTGATGCAAATCGTACTTGAGGTATGAGTTTGAGGAGATCATTGGGAGTTGTGGCGTTGGTGTTTTGTGACTATTATGTGTGTCTTTGACACCCATGGGACTTGCCTCGAAATCCGGTTGGAAGAAATGCATGATCAACATTCTCTTCCAATGGGAAGTCTTGGAAAGTTAAGTGGAAAAGCATAGTATAACAAAATGTTAGGTTAGGGTGGCTGAGTAGTGGACCATAGGGATGTCGAGTTATGCATTGAGTCATTGAGGTGTGTTTGACTAACACATGAGTTTTTGACATCTAATGCTTGTTTCCACCATATTGTTTCTTGTGTTGTGATTTTCACGAAAATAATGGAACATGATGATCAACGAGTTGAGGAGGAGGCCAGTGTGAACGAAGGGAATCTGAGTGGTGGAGGGGGTGTTCCCCCTGTGGTTGGAGAAGAGGCTCGAATGATGGCCGCCATCACTCAGTTGGCCGAAGGTCAACAAATGTTGATTCAACTACAGGCCAATCAGAATGTGGATAGAGGTATGAACACAGGTCTCTTGGAGAGGTTTAAAAGGTTGTGTGGTACGGTATTTGAGGGGGAAAATAACCCGGAGGTGGCCGAAGAATGGTTA
Organism: Monotropa hypopitys; assembly: GCA_002855965.1. Taxonomy (NCBI): domain Eukaryota; kingdom Viridiplantae; phylum Streptophyta; class Magnoliopsida; order Ericales; family Ericaceae; genus Monotropa; species Monotropa hypopitys. The sequence continues at coordinate 6,852 of NMUG010004703.1, read as the reverse complement.
AAGGAAATAGAGTTGGTACTAGACACTATGGGTGTTGAGGGAGAGCAGAGAGTAATTTTGGAAACTTTTCTATTTAGAGGTGAAACGATGAGTTGGTGGAATGCTTTTAAAAGGCAAGAGGTGGCACCGGCACTTGGAGTTGAGCCGGCTGCCCCAAGAGCTATCACTTGAGATAGGTTTGTGCAAGGGTTCAACAATAAGTTCTACCCGGGTAGTTTTCGATTTGGACAGGAGGCAGCTTTCTCGAACTTGAACCAGGGGAATATGTCTGTCGGTGATTATGAGGTGAGATTCACTGCATTATCTAGATATGCACCGTATATGGTTAGTACGGAGGATTTGAAGTGTAGACGTTTCAGAATGGGCTTAGCACCTGGAGTGACCTCGAGGTTGTTGTCATTTAGAGAGAGAGATTATTCCGACCTTGTGGATATGGCATCAAGAATGTGGAATGACATTCAGGAGTATCGTGAAAAGAGAGAGTCCCATAAAAAGGCGAGGTTTGATAATAGTGGCAAATCTGGAGGTAGTAATTTCAAGAGTGGGGAGCAGAGATCGAGGTTTGATAAGGGGAGGAGTGGTGGAGGAAGTAGAACCCAAGGAGGTAATTGGAGTGGAAATCAGGAGAGGAGTGTGAACCAACAGTCGGGATCCAATGTCAGGGGTTTTGCTAGGAAATGTTTTAAGTGTGAATCGCCGGACCATATTGCGAGGGATTGTACTTTGGGAAACAATCGGCTGAAATGTTTAAACTGTGGTGGAGGCATGGGGCACAAAGCTATACAGTGTGTTCATCCGCAAAAACAGTTACCCGTTCAATCGGTGGGAAGCGCAGTAGGGGGTGTTAGCAAGGGTGCAGCGAGACAAACTACTCACGGCAGGGTGTTTGCATTGGATAGGCAGACGACTCAAGCAAATCCGGACATGGTGACAGGTATGATTCGTGTATCTACTTTATATGTACGATTCCTTATTGATTCTGGAGCTACACATTCTTTTGTTGCCACTTCTTTTGGTTCACGTATGGGTATAGAATTGACACCCTTAGACCACACTTTGCTTGTGTCAACACCAATGGGAAATGTAGTAGAACTTGAGTCATTTTATCCGGATTGTGAAGTTTGGGTTGGTAATGAGCCGTTATTGTCAAATTTGATCCCACTTGAGATGTTAGACTTGGATGTGATTTTGGGGATAGACTTTTTAGCCGCTCACTTTGCTATGATTGACTGTGTCAAGAAGGAGGTTTTGTTCCGTATTCTGGGTAGGCCTGACTTAAAAATTTGTGGTGATAGTTTAGAATTGCCTAGACGTGTTATCTCATCTTTGAAGGTTATGTCTATGTTAAATAAGGGTTGTGAAGGGTTTCTAGCCTATGTGATTGATTCTGAGAAGGGAGAGAGGAGTATTGGGGATATACCTGTGGTGAGTGAATTCTAAGATGTTTTTTCAGAAGAGTTACCGGGGGTGGTTCCAATTAGAGAAGTAGAATTCACAATTGAGTTGGTTCCGGGTACTAGTCCTATATCTATTGCCCCTTATAGGATGGCACCTGCCGAGTTGTATGAATTGAAAATGCAGTTGAAGGAGTTATTGGATAAGGGATTCATTAGACCTAGTGTGTCGCCTTGGGGAGCCCCTGTTTTGTTTGTGAAAAAGAAGGATGGTTCGATGAGAATGTGCATAGATTATAGGCAGTTGAACAAAGTTACTGTGAGAAATAAATATACATTGCCTAGAATTGACAATCTTTTTGACCAACTTCAGGGAGCCTCAATGTTTACAAAAATTGACTTGAGATCTGGCTACCACCAATTGAAAGTTAGAGGTTGTGATGTAGCAAAAACGGCTTTCTGTACTAGATATGGTCACTACGAGTTTATGGTCATGCCTTTAAGGTTGACGAATGCGCCGGCGGTGTTTATGGATTTGATGAATAGGGTATTTCAGTCCTATTTAGACTCCTTTATTATAGTGTTCATTGATGACATTTTGGTGTATTCGCGGACTAGAGAGGAACACGAAGAACACTTGAGATTAGTCTTATGGAAGTTGAGGGAAAAACAATTGTATGGGAAACTGAACAAGTGTGAGTTTTGGCTTGATCGAGTGGTCTTCTTGGGTCATGTCATCTCGAGCGAAGGTATTTGTGTAGACCCTAAAAAGATTGAGGCGGTTGTGAATTGGGAGAGGCCTACTAATGTGACTGAAATCCGTAGTTTCTTGGGATTAGCGGGTTATTATAGACGGTTTATTGAAAAATTTTCGTCTATTGCTATGCCATTGACGATGCTTACTAGAAAGGGAGTCAAATTTGTGTGGCCGGAAGAGTGTGAGAACAGTTTTCGAGTCTTGAAAGAGAAATTAGTCTCGGCACCTATCTTGACTATTGTGGAGGGGACTGATGATTTGGTGATTTATAGTGATGCGTCACTTTGTGGCTTAGGGTGTGTGTTGATGCAGCGAAGGAAAGTTATATCTTATGCTTCAAGGCAATTGAAAAACCATGAGAGGAATTATCCTACACACGATTTGGAGTTAGCAACGGTAGTTTTTGCGCTAAAACTTTGGAGGCATTATCTATATCGGGTGACTTGTGAGATTTTTACCGACCATCCAAGTTTAGAGTATTTATTCACTCAGAAGGATTTAAACTTGAGGCAACGTATGTGGATGGAGGTAATTAAAGATTATGATTGTATGATTCACTATCATCCGGGGAAGGCTAATGTAGTGGCTGATGCGTTGAGTAGAAAGGTTGTGAGCAAAATAGCATGTCTGACTTGTGCTAGAGTTAAAATTTTTTCAGATTTGAGAAGTATGGATGTGGAATTGTCTTGGGGTTCGAATGAGGCCTTGTTAGCAAATCTTGTGGTGAGGTCACTATTTATGGATCAAATTAGAGAGGGGCAAAAGACTGATGTATTTGTAGAAAAGATCCGACAACAAATTTTATTGGGAGAAGAGCCAGAGTTTAGCATTCGTGGGGATGGTATGTTGATGTTTGGGAATCGGGTTTGTGTGCCGGAGGATGTGGAACTTAGGAAGAATATTCTTGAGGAGGGTCATAATTTGAAATTTTCTATGCATCCGGGGTCGACAAAGATGTATCGTGACTTGAGGGAGAATTATTGGTGGAAGGGGTTGAAGAGGGATATAGCCGGTTTTGTTGCTAGGTGTCTTATTTGTCAAAGGGTAAAGATTGAGCACCAAAGACCGAGAGGGTTAGTCCAGAGTTTGCCAATACCAGAGTGGAAATGGGAGCACGTTACCATGGATTTTGTTGTGAGTTTGCCTAAGTCTAAGGGGAACTTTGATTCTATTTGGGTTGTAGTGGACCGTTTGACGAAGTCTGCTCATTTTCTTCCAGTAAGGGTTACTTTTTCTATGGATCGGTATGATAGGGTCTATATAGATGAGATCATTAGATTACATAGAGCACCGGTGTCGATTGTCAGTGATAGAGACTCTAAGTTTACGTCGAGGTTTTGGGCGAGTTTGCAGCAGGCTCTTGGTACGTCATTGAGGTTTAGCACCGCTTTTCATCCCCAAACGGATGGACAGTCGGAGAGGACTATCCAAACGCTTGAGGACATGTTGAGGTCTTGTATTTTAGACTTTTCTGGAGGTTGGGAGAACTATTTGCCATTGATCGAGTTTGCGTACAACAATAGTTTTTAGAGTAGTATTGGCATGGCACCATTTGAAGCATTGTATGGTAGGAGGTGTCAAACACCACTTTGTTGGAGTGAGGTGGGTGAGCGTCAAGTTTTGGGGCCGGAATTGGTTCAAGTAGCTTCAGAAGGGGTTAAGCTCATAAGGGAAAGGTTACGGGTTGCACAAAGTCGTCAGAAAAGTTACGCGGATAATAGGCGGCGATAGTTGGAATTTGAGGTTGGGGATCATGTGTTCTTGCGAGTCTCACCGTGGAAGGGTGTTGTTCGGTTTAAAGGAAAAGGGAAATTAGCACCGAGGTAGATTGGGCCGTATGAGATTGTGGATAGAGTGGGAGAAACGGCTTATCGGCTAGCTTTACCGGTAGAGTTGGCTCGATTACACAATGTATTTTACGTTTCTATGTTGAGCAAGTACATAGGTGAACCGACACATGTATTAGAGTTTGAACCTTTGGAGTTGCATGAAGATTTGACATATGAAGAAAGGCCGGTAAAGATCTTGGATCGCAAGGAGCAAGTGCTACGCTCCAAGGTGGTTCCTTTGATCAAAGTCTTATGGCAAAATCATGGAGTGGAGGAAGCGACATGGGAGAGTGAGGACGCTATGCAGAAGAAGTATCCGCACCTTCTTTCAGGTATTCTTTTCTACTTGCTCTAAATTTCGGGGGCAAAATTTCCTAAGGGGGGAGGAGTCGTAATATCCGTCACTTCTAATAATTAAATTAGAAATATATTCAATAAATTAAAGGTGTTAGTAAGTGAATAACAATTCACTTGGGTGATTTTAGTAGGAAGAATAGTTAAATTAAGAGATTTAAGTCTTAAAAATATACTTATAAGTGTATAAGTATAAAATAAGGTGAGTAATGGCAAATAATGGTAATAGGAGTTAAGTAGTAAGGGTATTGAGGACTTTTGGGTTACAAATCTGTCATATGTTAAGTATAGCCTAACCTCATTAGGGCAAAACATTTGGGAAGAGTTAGAGAGAGAGGAAGAAGGAGGCTAGAGGAGATTCAAAGAAATTAAGGCTTTCAGGTGAGAATTGAGGGAAGAAGTCTTCTACAACGTTGTTCTCGAGGTTAGTACGAATCTATGAATATAAATTATATATCTCAATAATGTCGTATTTGGTCTAGATCGGAGTTTTAGTTTTAATCTCGTTTTTGGAGAAAAACCCATGCATCTAGGGTTGATTTTAGAAATTGGTTGCAATTGAAGGTTGTGAGGGAGTCTCATTCAAGTATATAATGACATTAGATGATAGAAACACTTTAGTATTGATGAATTTGAGGTTTTGGGGTGTTTAAAACGAGTTTGGAGAAGTTTGGATCGATTTTCGTCAAAATGTCCCGTTCTGCAGATTTCGGACAGAAGGGGTGGCGACCGGTTGGGATGTTGGGGCCAACCGGTTGGGATGCAGAGATGCCGACCGGTTGGGAGGGCCAGGCAACCGGTTGGGAGGTGCAGAGGGTTGGCCAACCGATTGGCCAACCGGTTGGGGGTTCGGTTGGGTCTGAGTGATGTCAGCCCAACCGGTTGGGAGGTCAAGTCCGACCGGTTGGGAGAGGTTCTGTCCAAATTTTTGGGCAAGTTTTTGGGAGTTGAAACATGACTAAATAACATCGTAATGAGATGATCTTTGGTATGTTAAGACATATAAAGGTTTGATCAATGTTTTTTCAATTGATTTCCATCTTATAATCTCAATGTGGACTAAAGTTGTATTTTTATGGACAGGGACGCAAGGGGGAGGCATTGAGGCCTCACTCAAAGGCAAAGAGAAGGTTTGATCATCAGTACTGGTGAGTGTAAGAATGTGGTATCCTTAATAGTACATTCGCAATGTCGTTTTTAATTAAGTCTTCATTCATGTTACGAGAAGTTAATGCTTAGTTAATGTGTAAAAGCACCATAATATGAGATGAATGTTATGCATGAACATGAATGCATGAAGTGATGGTATGATATAATGATATGCATAGAAATACATGCTTGGATGGTGATGAGAAGCATAATATGCACTTATATATATATTATGCATGCCTCCGTGGGACGGGTGGTGATTGTTGGCAACCAATGTAAGTCCAACGGTACGCGAGACGTGCCCCAAACTTTAGTGCGCAGGGTGTACGAACTACTACCTATAGTAGTAGCTATTTGCAGGGCATGGGATGCTCAAACCTTTTGAAAAATGGCTTTGGCCGGTATATGTAGAATATCATGCATGAGATGCATTGTTGAAACGAAGTCACAATCTCTCGTATTCATGGTTTTCTGTCACAATAAATACTTGTGTTTTGGAAGTTAAAGATACATATTCACACTCTGTTTCCTTGTTTTTGACTTGGACATAGGTCGCAGGCTAGTGGTCCACTACAAGGCTGAAGATCATTGGATGCTTGGGTTTGATTGTTGAGCTAAGGTGATTATTGGGGATTTGTGGCTTGAGATCCTACTTAACCTTGTTGGTAGACTTTCATAGTCTTTTATTTTTAGAGACTTGTAATGAAATTTGTGGTAGTTGGTGATATCTTCTAATATTTTTCCTTGAGGTTTTGGATATGTAGCTCCTTTGGATTTGTACTTAAGGAATTACCTATTTTGGTGGTTTCCATGTTGACAATGTTACTTGAGGTTTTTATTTGTTCAAGAGGTTTATGAAAATTTTAAATTTTTGTGCATTTTTAAGTTTGGGATGTTACAGACTTGGTGTGAGTTTATGCGAAGTCATGTTGCTTGGACTTAGCATTCGCATATTTGGTGTCAGGTGTGTGTGTTTTGCTTTGATTGTGGGATGTAAGTGTGACGGGTGCGTATTGAATTGGGAAATGCCTTCGGCCGGAGCCCTTCAAGGCGATCACACATATCACTCTGTCATCACACTAGGACATGTATATTTATTGCGTAGTGGATAAAAGGCATGTATATGCATACGGGTTGGGTTGGTTGGGATCTAATTTTCAATTGCGGTTTGGTATCTCGGCATACCTTTGGCGTGTTCGTGGTTCAGTGATGCTCATTTGCGCGTTGGTGCATCTTTCTTGAAGCGGTTTGAACTCCTTGGATGAATTCTATGTTGATCGTTGCGTGTTCGTGACAAAAGTGTGATGAAGAACGTTGTGCGACTCCCGTTGGAGTATTTCGTTAGTGGAATTTCGGTCCTTAAGTGCGA
>NMUG010004702.1:0-13634 GCA_002855965.1 Monotropa hypopitys | reverse complement strand
GTTCTGGAATATAATAAAATAAATGAATCGACAATGAAATCATGACATGACAAGTCTCAAACTAAATCCAAGGGATATAAATGATCCATCTCACACAGCTATAAATAAGATAAATTATAGCGGAAATACTAAATATTTTAAATCTCCAAGAACTCCAATAACTACAACAGTAGTACTAGAGACCAACTACAAGATCTAATAAAAAGGATACCATAAATCTCTCTACAACTCTCAACTGCCCAAACAAACAAGTCCCAAAAACTAAAGACAATTGTTGAATAATAGATAAGTAACAAGGAACTCCCACAAGGAGTATCACCTTCTAACTCTCCCAAAACATATGGCATTGCGTCTTGGCTTGCAGTGAACCCAGCTAATCTTCCTGACCTGAATATAGATTGCAAAACAAACAATCAAAAGATATTCAGGAGTGTTAGATACAACAGTTAATATATGCAATTTGACAAGTAAATAAATCAACTGTAACAAGAGAAACAAAGAGGTTGCGTCTCTCCTCAACCATCACGAAATCATACAAAAGTAACTGAACAAAGAAGCAAAAGGGGTTGTGCCTCTCTCCAAGTATCACATATCACATCTATCATGCATCTCATAATCATGCAAGTGTTCATTCATTCATCTCATTTTGTATCCATAGTACACTTTCTTAATAATTTGTTGACATGTCAATTTTCCTTCTCATGATCTTATAATCATCCAGCAAGGGCACCACACTTTCTAAGGACGAACCAATCAAGCTCAAAACCCATATTCTTGGCCTAACAACTTATCAAAAGCATGTCCATGGTTATTTCATTTTATTACTCATATTCTCGACCTAACAGCTCATTTGGAGCATACCCAGGATATTTCAATGTTATCACTCTTATTCTCGGCCTAACAGCTCATTGGAGTATGCCTAGGGTGTTATTACATCCTCCTTCTTTAACATACATTACCCCTACTCGACCTAACAACTTATTAAAAGCATGCCCCCGGGGTTGTTCCACTTTATGTTCTTTACCAATTTGTAAGGTACATTTTTTTGTTCAAAACATATCCATATGATACCAATGCTAATCATTTACTCTTCATCTAATCATGCACTATAAGATTGTCACAAAGGACTAAATCACATACACATAAAACCATACTTGCATACCTTGTACATAACTATCACCATATCATGCATCGATATCAAAATACCTCATTCATTAGCATGAAGCACACATTGAAGTTGAATACATAAACCATGCCTTGATATAAACATCTCATATTTGTAACTAACATGCCTTTGCATATAAATCAACACATAACATCAGGTGAGCATGCAATCATAACCCAATATACCTTAATTACAAGCCAAATACAAGTCAAAAGACATATATAGAAAGGTATTTACACACTCACTGAAAGTGTGAAGTTAGAATGATCACTTCTTGATATAAAAGGGGTCTCGTCTCCTCACCTATAATTAAAAATATTTAATTAGGCCTTTAAACCTCTTAACGTACCAAGAATTATACTTAAAAGCCTTATTTTTAGTTAATTAAAACTTTCCAAAACTTAACCAATTTTTTCGAACAGAACCTCTCGCACCCGGTTCCCCTCAACAGTGCAACCGGTTTCGATCAAGCACACCCACAACCGGTTGCACCCAACCCGCAACCGGTTGCACCCCCAATTTCCCCAACCGGTCATGCTATTCACTAAGCGGTTGCCCTTAATCCGAAGCCACCCGTAATCGGTTGCGCCATTACCCGCAACCGATTCCGGTACTCACTGTTACAGTTCACGATTTATGTTTAACTTCGATCTACAACCATCCCAACTCCCATAACCTCGATCTTAAGATCTCAACTTCAAAAATTTACATTACCCAAGTGTAGTAATCATCTAGACAACTTATATACTTGATTATAATCTTCTACAACCTTCAAACACCATATATATAAAAAACACTAAATCTGAGAATTTCTCCCAAAAACGAGTTTGATCTTTAATCCTCGATCTAGGACGACTCGGAGATGATATAAAGATATAAAATACATACATTTGTTCGTACTTACGTCGTGATCAAGATTGAAAAAGGTTTCTTCCTCCAATTCTTCCTCCAAAACTTCCAATTCCTTGAATATGCCTTCGTAGCCTCTTCTCTCTCTATCTCAAGCCACCGAATACAATTTTTAGATTAAACTAATGATGATTAGCCTCCTCATTTACCCTAACTCAGATTTTAACACCAAAAGACTTCCTTACCCCTCTACTTAACCAATATCTACCCTTGTGTGCCCTTACTAACAATTATATGTATTAAGGTTTGATTATATAAGTATTTTATACTAATTAATCCTTAATTAAGTAAAAATATTATATTTTTAAAAATCTGAAACAGTGGTTATTATTTTCTAACCTCTCCACTTTTGTTTTAAATTAAATAACTAAAATTATTTAGAATTTAATACGAGTGTGACAAATAAATTTGAGGAAAATGGAACCATCTAGCTACAATATAAAAGTTGCTTTAATGGCTTCTTCCACGCTATGCCAAGAACTCCTCCAAATGTCTCGCAGTGGATCACTAAACCTGCCAACTGATTTCCAAGCCAACACAAGGAAACTAGAATATGAACATACATATTTTAACTTCCAATTACAAGGCAAGTATGAAACTCAAAATGCAAGACAACAACTCGATTCTTTTAAAAAATGTAGGTATGCATCCCGTGCACAATCTCAAGTATAAAACCATAGTTGAAGCCTCTTTTAAAACTCATGGACCAACGTCCCTTTTTACAATCATTTTTGCATCTCATGCATAATTCTTATACATATATAGTTTGGCTGAAGCCCTTTTCAAAAGATGAATTTGAGCATCCTATGCCCTGAAAATAGATTACCGCTATAGGCGATAATTTGTGTGTCCCACGCATGGTGCATCTCATACACAATATCATTTGAGGCATTTCCCGATACTATTATACGGTACGATTACACGTTCCACGCATATTATTGGTACGTCCCACGCACCGCTTGGAATTTGTCCAAGATAGACAATACATCCCACACAAGCCTTTAATATATATATATATATATATATATATATATTCTCTTTTTAACATGCCCAAAAGTCCAACAATCAACTCTTTTACAAAATGTGTAGTTTTTTTCAAAATGAAAAGGCACATGCAACGTACAATTAAAATACCACATTCATACACTCACCGAAGCCTCTTAGAATGAATTTGCCCTTAGTTTTTCGGGGCTTCCTTATTCGCCAAAACACATTCCCATAAAACAATCTAATCAAATCAGTCCCTGAAACGGAAAATAGGATAACAATCATGGAAAATGACTGATATAAGCATCACCCATCATAGATCGAGGCATCCCCAAAACATGCATGCATATATTCATACTACGATTGAAATCCATACGCACACATACATCTATACATCACACAACTCATACACAACACGACACTTAAATGGGTTTTAACCACACATATATGCAACCTCAAATGGCATAACCAAAAATTCAAAATGGGCATACATAGTTTGGAAAGCTATTTTTGAAATATCATCTTCTTTCACTTTGAGTTGATGATAACCAGATCTTAAATCAATTTTATAAAAAATAGTAACCCTTTGTAACTGGTCAAATAAATCATCAATTCTAGACAACACATTTATTTTGTATGACCAACTTATTCAATTGTCGATAATCAATGCACATTCTTAAGATATCATACTTCTTTTTTACAAAAAGAATTGGTGCTCCCCACAAAACAAAACTTAGGAGCACAAAACGCTTATTAAGTAAGTCTTCCAATTAAATTTTCAATTCTAACAACTCAATTGGAGCCTTTATGTTGGGAGAAACAGAAATAGGTTCGGTCCTTGGTTGTATTTCAATAGTGAATTCTATCTACTTATTTGGAATTGATTCAGGCAATGAATTCTACCCACCTGCCTAGCCATATTTAATAGATCTACATAATCTCGTTCTCTAAAAGCCATCAATCTAGTTGGAATATTTGTTTCTAACCCACTTTTGAAAAGTCTACATCTTTCAGCATCTGGATCTATTAACGCAGGTGTGTATTCAAATAAGATTGAAAATTTTGCCTCATATTCAGTTACTGACATTCTCTCTTATTTTAATCAAATAAAAGTTGCCTCTTGTTCGAATCTATAAGCCTTGGGACAAATGATCATTGAAAGCCCGATCAAATCTCGTCCACGTAATCACCTGGGGTCTTGCGGGTTGTATACCTTGAAATGGAACAATCAACTACCTCTAAATAGCCTTCCACCAGACTAAGGTTTCACCCTTTAGGCTGAAAGTGACCAATGTCACTTTCTGTTCATCACTCACCTTCTTAAATGATAAAACTAGTTCCAAACTTTTTAACCAATTCTCAATATCAACTGAATTTATTGTTCCTTTTAATTCTGTAGGAAATAACTTCTATAATTTTTCTAACAAACTAGTACCCGTATTTGCATCAGCCACCTGTTGAGTATGCCACCTCATAAAATAGGTCATTCCTCTCTTTCATGTGCCATAGCATCTATTATTCTATCATATCAGTCATCTAAACTAGAATCTCTATAGGACAAGCTTCAACAACCCCTAGAAGTAGTAATGTTGTTGAAGCATTTTCCTATGGAGGAATTATATGTTCTGGGTCCATTCTCTATTTCTCATCACCAAAACAACAACAATATATACATTATCCATTAGAGGTTAGGAAACTTTAAGACCTTACTTACTAATGGACTCTATTCCCTAAGTCCACTATCATGACCACCTTATTGCACCACTCAAAAACTAGATAAAAACTCTAGCTCTCATACCAAAAACTATCACGTCCCAGATAAGAACTCGTTTAGTGCAAACCCGAGATGGCATGGCTAATCAACTAAATAATCTCAATTATTTTCCTTTCTTTAATTCTATTTCTAAGTTAAACTAGTTCTTTTATTTATCACCAAAATTAAATGTTTTACAACTTGCAACATAAATTAAATAACAGGCCAAACTATAAAAGAAAGCTATATAGCAATCAGTCCTGATCAAACAGAAAGTAAAATTTTTCTAATTACAAGTTTACAAACTAAACTTACTCTAATATATACAATGCTAATGAGGCAGTAATTACAATTGGTCGGTAGTGGACTTGACCTAGGCCCAGGAATGAGTAGTACATCGATATTATCCAAATGAAATATATAATTCCACAATAATATCTTCACATAAATGACTTTCACAATGTTATTTCAATGTCAAATGTCCATGCAATGCATGAACACGCAAGCACGAAGCTTACAAAATTTTGCAACACGAAAATTTTATGTTGTCTGCGTTACTTCAAGCACACGGCTTACAACAAACACAAATCTTAAAACAAGATCAAAGTTTGCAAAACAATTTCATAAAGTACATATTTATGTCACAATCCAACCAACATCATAACCAATGTGGTTAATGAACAATGATGATCAATGATTCGACAATAATATTATACACATTTCCGACACATATTACAATGAATATTATCAATGAAATATACTCACTTACATTGGTCCTTCAAAAAGAAAATGAGATTACTTTTTGGCACTTTTGGATATGCCCATCTCATCTCTTGAAATGGTACCCATGTTAGTATTTAAATTATTGAAAATACTAACAACTTCAATCTTAATATTTAATAATAAAATGAAATGTAAATTACTTTCTCATTTCATTATTTTAAAGTCGTTTTAAATAAATTATAATTATTGGTAATTTATAATTTACTTAAATCTTTATTACCAATAATACATATATCAAATTCTCCCAGAAACTGACTGGTTACTGGTAGCTCAATATATCCCATCAATATTGTTACTAATAATAGTGTTCGATATACATATGGTCTCTACGTTATCGGTAACCCACTTCACCAGGGTTATCGGTAATACTAGTACCTAAGGTGGTTCCCAAAAAACTTCAAAACATCAATTTTCAAGGAAAATCTTCCATAGTTCACTCCAATAATTTCAAACACTTCAATTATCACCAGTACTCCCTTTATAACATGATATCCTTAAATATTGACAGCCCATTCCACAAAATTTATTGAATTTTCACGAATTTTCAAATCAACCTGAATCCGAAACGTAGGAAAGTTGAATCTAAACATAAGTTAATTACCAATTACCTGATTGATTACCAACTCTAGGTTGATTTCTTGTTCTTAAATCTTCTTCAATTACAGTAGTTCATTCTCAATCGCCTCTCTCTCTCTCGAAATGTTCTCTCTCTACCTCTCTAAGTGAATATATGAAAAGTAAAAAGTATCGAACATTTATCTTGAGATTTTTTGTTTTTATCCTCTGAAGTCATTTCTTTTATTTTAATTTTTATTTCCACCGCTTAAGAGGTTATTAGTAACCTATGTTTCATTTGTTACCTACATTGCATTACTAATAACCCATGTTACTAGGGTTATCGATAACCATTTGTTTTCTCCTTTCCAGCCAAATTCTCGTTCTATATGTTATCTATGACGTGTTTTACTGTTACCAGTAACCACTTGTCCAAACTCACTCCATACCGGTAGAAACATCACTTATTACCCATACTTTATTAACAAATTTACCACAACCAAAAATCCGCTAATTGTGTTATCACGGTAACCGAAGCTTTGGTTATCAATAACGCAAGCACAATGTCATGCCCCATCTCGGTGCGGTGTTAATGGGATCCTGCACGGGCACATAAACATGCCTTTCAAAAACTTCTTATTGTTATCAACTCTAATTACTCAACATACTGAAAATAAATAACTGCTTTAACTACCAACTCAAATACATAATAGAATGCAATGGAAGACAACTTATAGTTTCAACACTTTTTCCCAACTCTTGTCTTACAACTCTCATAACATAACCAAAATAACATAGCGTAAAAGATAAAGTGAATCATCTACCATCCTCACACCATCCAGCCAAAAGACATCAACCCATAGTGAACATGATTTCAACGAGCTCAGAAATCTGGATTTCTAAGTAAATAAAAACAATAGGAAAATCCATGAATTTCTTATATATGAACATTATATATGGATAACAATAAAATAAACAATTGAATATTATAATTAAATCCACTTACTTTAATTCTACAATTTTCAACATATTGCCAAATTTATATTCAACACACATTTTTGTTCCAACCCATGCAATATGTAATACACACTGTGTCACGCCCCATCCCTGATAACTGTAAAGCCAGCTATTAAGAGATGACACATGGCAAAGCATCTACTAAACTCAAACCAATACATGACAACTGAAAATAAAAACTCCACAATCTGATTATAAATCTCAGATGATACAGACTCCAATAAATAAATAAAAACAACTCTGGACAACATGTCCGATACAACTCAACTCATCACAATCTCTCAAACTGAAGCATACTCAAAGCTGAGATCTAAACAATCTCTCAAATAAAGAAATAAATAAAAGACTCAACACTGCTACACAACTCTGACAAACTCGACTGCAGCTGGACTGGACTGAACTGTGAACTCTAGCTCCGAACACCTAAAAAGAAAAGCACAAACGTGCATCAGCGACGACGGCTGGTGAATATGTATAGTTTTGTATAATAAAGATAAGTAAAAATAGCTAAGGATCACTATTTCCAAACATGTATCTTATCTTCTCAAAATTTGTCTTTTACTCAAGAAAACATTTACTTTTAATACTCAATACTTAAGATATTTCATATTTTCCTTTCAATATTTCATTTCCAAAACTTTTTATTTCCAACGCACACCAAAATCTCATTTCTTATACTGAATTACTAATTCCCATTATCTTTCATATTTATTCATAAACTTATTTCCAGTGATTCACATCAACCAACACATCTGAGATATTTCACATCACAAACCACAAACCATCATCACATCTCTTTAACTATAATAGCCAATGGTCATTCAATTCCGCTGACCAGTGTTATGACATATTTGTAACCTCGTATATCATTCCCGATAGGTACAGGGGATATGATCCAAGGGCTACTCATAAAATATCGTCTCAGTGGTAGGGAACATACAATCGCTCCTACATTTGCCTTGGAACTAGGCACAACGTCCCTACATTTACCTTGGGACTAGGCACACCCTTACATTAGCCTTGAGGCTAGGCTACAAGGCTATGATAGCAACATCAATGTTTATAAACATTCTTTCATTCTCTTCTTTCAAAATCTCTTTCCTTTCCAAACACTTTCTTCTTCCAAATTTATTCTTCAAATAACACCATTTCATCTTCTTTTATCAAAATCATATTTATATTTTCAAAATACTTCTTAAAACATTTCTACTCAAAACCCTTTAATATCAACTTGAAATCTAAGAATACATCTTTTCAACACATTTCATTTCAAACCATATCCTTGAAAACCAACATTTCTTTCAAGTCACTTTATTTCATAAAACACCTCAATTCATCTTCTTTCAACACCCCCAAATCATTTCCATCTTTCAAAACCTCATTTTACCCAAAACACAATTCTTTAAGACATTTCTAACTTTCTTTCAAAAATCCTTTTTAAACTCTTCTTCTCAAAATCATGTGATCCATAGAGTTTTCATACACTTCTTAACACATTTCAAAACAGTCATTTGTACTATGAATAATATATAACTTGTCTAAATTATACAAGTCTATAATAAATATTCACCTTTTGACGAATCCTCCAAAATAGCCCACCGGTTCCTCAAAACCTAACAAAAACCCAAATAATCCATATAAGATTTTTCCATAATTAACTCTCTAAAATATATATTAAAATCCCAAGTTTTAACATTTTTCCAAAAATTCACTTTTTTCGAGCACCAAGATATCGGTATCTTGGACTGCCAAGATACCGGTATCTTGGTCCTTTCCCAAGATATCGCAGACCAGATACTCCTCAAGATACCACAGACCAAGATACCGGTATCTTGGCTAGCTCAAGATATCGGTATCTTGAACACTTCAAGATATCTATTTCTGCTCTAGCTTAACTACGGTATCTAGCCTTCTGCTTAAGATATCGGTATCTTGGCTACCCAAGATACCGGTATCTAAGACCTTGACAGCAGCTCGAAGAACAGCTCTGCAACTTTTCTGGGTTTCAACCTTAATTCTGATTTTTATCAAATTAAACTATCAAAACTCCTCCGATTGACCCAAAATTTGGAACACAAGTTCTAAACACAATTCTCAACAATCCTACATTTTTTGAATTTAAAGATCATACCTCAATTTGGAGAATAAAAATCCCAAAGATTTGCCGAAGTTGGGTTTTCCCTCTTTCTTGACCACCTTCTGTTCTAGATCGAATTTAACCCATCAAACCTTAATCAATTAGCCCTAAATTTGGTATGCATAAACTAGAAAGAATTTGGAACAACTTTGTGTTTTTAGATTTTGAATTCGTTACCTCAATTGACTGGAATAAATTCCAGAAGTTTATGTCGCAGTTGAATTCTTTATTTCTCCCTGAGTACTGTTCATTACCTTCAACCTCCGAAACCTTCTGCAACTCATTCCTTCACTAATTCCTTCATACTCTTTCATGATAAACCCTTCTCTCTCACAATTGTTCACACTCTCATTCGATATAGATTTGTTGTTTTTGCAGAAATATACATGTCACACTCCGGAAATTTTATAATTTCCATTCGTCTTCCATAAATCGATAAATAGATTTTATTGAAAATCCTACCGTTGTTCATCGTCAATCGACGCGTCTCGTTTAGTTCGCTAATCGTTCGTTCGTCGTAATAGCCGGTGACCTTGCGGAAGGTCACGATGCAGTCTTAAGATGTTTATTCGATGTCTAGAATATTTTAGAAATGCTCAGGATTGCTCGGGAGAGTTCGGGAGAGGTTTCGACAGCGTTTCGGTGCTTCAGCACCTTCCCCGTCCGGACCAAAGTTGGCCCCGTCCGGACGGCTGGATAGAAAGTTCGGGGATATGCTTCAGGAGATCCCGTCCGGACCATGGTGGGTCCCGTTCAGACGACAAGGGTTCCCCGTCTGGACGGAGGTGGTCCCGTCCGGACGGCGCGGTAGTGAGTTGCGCGATTTGGTATGTTTTGAGGGTTTTAAGTGTGGCCCAACCCCTTTTTCTCTCATTTGAGTCCGCCCCCATCTCTCTCTAACCCTAAAACTCTCCCTCCCTCTCACTTCTCTCTTCAATCCCTCTCCATCCATAGAGATTTGGAGCTTCCGGCCTTCACAAATGTCGACGGGAACATCGAGGGCTACGCGATGACAGTTTTAAATCGTCTTGGATCGGTATGTCTCTTTCTCTCTTGCTCCTATGGTTGCTCTTTCTTCCATTTTCTAATGGTTGAACATCGTAGATCTCGACGAGAGCTTCGTTGCGGTGGGATTGGTTCGTGGTGAGACGATATGCGTTTTTCCGGCGATTGCTCCGGCAAATTTTCCGGCGACGCTCCGGTGGGTAACTTCTAACTCCTACTTAGTATGCTCGGGTGTGCATATTTTCCATTTCATGTTTCGTTCCTTAGTCGATCGTTTATTCATTTCGCGTAGTCATATTGTTCGTCGTTCGATCCATTGGCGTCGGGTGCGTAGTCGTGTTGTTGTCATCCGATTCGTTAGCGTCGAGCTAGCCTTGGGTATTTGTGTTGGTCTTGATGTGGTGTAGATGTGAAAAGAATAACTTGTGTGTTGAGGATTTTCCTTAAAATCGTATAGGCGCCATGTGTTTGATGAAATGCCCGAATGGGCTTTGAGGTAGATTTTGGGTGTGTCGACTATGCCGAGTCTTAGTAACGAACGTCTAGGAATGGGTTTGACTTACTTGGGTCCTTACGGTATCGCGAGAGTGTGGGTTATGGCGAAATGGGGGATTTTCCCCTTATTGTCAATTGTGGTGAAAGTTTTAGATAATTGGGATCGGTCTTGGAAATCTGTTGGGTAAGTGTGTATTGTGGATTCCTCGGGTACTAGTGATGTTGTGGTGTGATTGTTATGAGTCCCCTTGGTGTTGTGACGATGGGAAATCGGAAGCGTGTGTTGAGCCTTACCTTGAAGGGATCATGGAATTTTGGAAAAGGAATGGTTTGACCTACAATGAAAAATACCCAATGAATGCAATGAATTTCCAATATGGGGGATGGATCCTATGAGGACCACCCTTAGTGAATCTCTAATCATTCACCAAAAACACTAATGAAACAAGGAAGTGCAATATGTGGTTTGACTTGGATGGTTCATGCCCAAGTCCGTTTGTTGTGTTAAGTATGAGATACGCATTCCCTAAAAGTAGCAGAATCACTAGATATCATTGACGGGTGATGATCTAGGAATAAGATCCTTTGGCCATAGGTGGGAGATACGAGTTCCCAAGAAGTCTCGGAATATACTGGATACGCTGGCAGGCGGGATCTTGGAACAAATCTTAACACATGTGATTTACTCACCCTTATCTCGGTGAGTTTGGAGACTCGCTCGTTTAGGAGTCGATCGGAAATGAATATTGGAATGAGAATGATGACCTTGTGATGGTAATGTGGTTGTGCCCCTTGGGTGAGCCAAGGTGGAAAAATTATGAAATGCGTAACTCCAATATTCAATATCAACTACAATCTGGTGAATCCAAAACGTGACAAATGAATATGGGAATAATGAGAGGACTTGATGTTGGGTTCCTTGTGAGTGAGTGTTGGTGTCGGTCGTGTCTTGACTGTGGTTGGGTTGAGAATAGTTGCGATTGAGTAACGAGGTTCGTGTATCCCTTAGTAGAGTTCTATAGTGATAGTGCTTACGTAGGAGACGTCGTTTGTGGTTTGGGTGGCACTCTACTTGTTGACCTCGGAGATACTCTTAGCCTCACGTCACTTGGGTGTGTGGGTGTGTTGTGCCTTCTCCGTGACTTGCTTACCTTTGTTTGTGGTACTTAGGGTCGCATGCGCTCGTGCATGCTTTGTAGTCGTTAGTTGTTAACTCACTGAGCCGTGTTTTGCTCAGACCCTCTTTCCTCTCTCTTTTCCAGGATTGTGTGCAGGGGTTCTCTTACAGGTGGATTGGAGTTTGTGCTAACAGCTGGTTCCTTTTGGAGCTGCGGCATCGGCTCTCTTGTGCTTCGTCCTTCTGTTCAGTTTTCAGGTTGTAGCACTATTGTAGCTGTACCTTTCTTTTACAGTTGTAGCGAGTAGTTCAGTTGTATTTTCCTTCTTGTACTCTTTAGTTTGTATATTGTATCAAGAATAATGTAATGATAACTTCAACTAAAATGCTGCTGTGTAGTAACCGTTAACTCCCTAGTGTTTGTGTTTAATGTATTTCAAAAATATATATTGGAAATGTTTTATTTAAAAACATGAGGTGTTTCAATACATCTGATCCAAAATGAGTTATACAGCTACTTAATCTATTTAATGGCTGTGATAATATGCCTAATCGACACTTGTTTAATCAATCTCCACTTGAATTACTCCAACATTAACACCTCAAAACATGCATGTTGACACCTAGGTTGCAATATGACAACACATACATGTAAAAACATTGATTATATCGAATCCCATATGAATACAGAGTTCTACATTGACTTATCTGCCATAGCGGACTGATACACATTCCTCGGGTATCGGTATCTTAGTAACTAAGATATCGGTATCTAAGGCCAACCTAAGATATCTCATAAGGATATCGGTTTCTGGGGTTCCGGTTGCCTAATCTATCTGTGATACTGGTATCTTGGCAAAGCCAGATATCGATATCTAAGACAAAATATTCAAAAAAATTCTTTTTTCTTCCTCAATCACAAGATTAACCTTTTACTTCAAATCCTTTCATTTTGACCCCAAACTCTAATTTAAGCCTTCAATTCATCTCATTTGATATCTAATAAGCTTATTTAATTCACAAAATTTTCTATAAAATTCCTCAAAATTTCTCCAAAATTCTTAATTATATTTCTTAAGCCCAAATTATTCTTGAATCTCAATTATTTATCATTAAGAGCCTTAAAACATGACATAGGTATTACACACTGCACATCCTTTTTACATCACTAAGTCTTTCCCTTTTATGAATAGTTTGACTCGCGCACACGCATACACAGCATTACCACTTTACATCTTAACACATATGTAGCTTTACAACTTTATATCTTTAATACACACACACAACTTTATATTCGGTTAGTTGCTAGATCTTTAGTTTTGGTTATTGTCTAGCTCTTAGATATGGAAATTACACATAGCTCTTGAATATGACTATTATACCCAGCTCTTGAATATGACATATATTGCCTAGCCCTTCATCTCTACAAGCAAGTATGCTTCACATGATTACACACTATGTATCATGACCTTTCGGCCCCCAACAACTCTTAGTATATGGTGTATATTGTCCATCCCTTTAGATATATGGCATAATTGTCCAACTCTATAAATATAATGGTATAAATGACCACATCTTATAATAGTCCTTTTTCATTTTTTTCTCACAACAAATATCCCATAAAGAATTATGATTCATTTACATCGTGATCTTCTCGTTAAACAACATTGAATATACTTATAATTAATTGTCAATTACTAACATCATTTTG
>NMUG010004701.1:0-13635 GCA_002855965.1 Monotropa hypopitys | reverse complement strand
GGCATGCTACCCGGTATACCGGCCGGTATACCGGTGTGCATACCGGTCAGTATGGAGAATAACAAATTATAAAACTGCTAATCCTACTTCGGTAATCTTACAAAACTCATCTAAAAACCGATTTAATACCCACAAATCTGCAAAATAAGTACTCTATGATGTAGTATACATCTATACTCAAATCATACTCTAATTTAGACTTCAAAAACCCACTCTAACACATCTAAATCAATGATTTAAAACTAGATTTCAAAATATCCAGTGGCTAAACATAATTAGTCAAAATCCCTTAATCTGGGCTTAACTAAACACGAAATCAAAATTCTAAAACGGTGATAATTACCTTAAGGATGTTGGGAACAACTTTGGAGAAGAAATCTTCTTCAAAAACCTTCAATCTTTGCCTTTATTTTACTAATCTCCTTAGGTCTCTCTCTCTAATCTCTCCAGCCACCACTCAATACAATGTTTAGCCCTAATGGTGAAAATAGCCATCCCTAATATCAACCCTAATCAGGTTTTAAGTATAAAGGACCTTATTGCCCTTTTAAGAAACCCTTATTAACCCTTGTGTGCCATTACACTTAATTAAAATATATAAGTCTTTTATAAATGTAACCTAGATATGCATAAACTCTCTCATTAAAAGATTAATTTCTTTTTTACTCACCATATATTTATTTATATCTCTTCTTCTCAAACTATTAATAATAATAATAATTAATTAATTTAAAATATTAAAAATAGGTACGAGTGTTACAACTCTCTCCCACCTAGGAAATTTCGTTCTCGAAATTAAAACACCTTAGATACTTATGCAAACCACACCTTAAAACAGATTACTACAATGCCCAAAGACATGCACACCTTAAAATCTACCCCTATTTTCTTTCATAACATTCCACTTCCCGACACGAAGTTACACTTTTCAAAAATTCGACAAGTCCCACTTTCCATAATCTAACATCAATTATTCATAACTATTATCTCATTTCTCTTCCTATTCCCAAAATTGATTCACATAACAGGACAACATTCCCAATCTTCGACATCATTACCAATATCATTTGTCATCATCAACACCAAATTCCATCAAAACGACAATAGCAACTTACAATCAATGATACTCAAGGACTTAATATCACAAATGTCTTTGCCAACTTGCTTTTAAAATGCCAAAACGACTATAGCTTTAACCACTCATGACGAACATAATAGGATTGACATAATTCTTCTCTTACCATCCCCAAATTCCACTTCAAGAACACAACTATAATCTACCATCTCCTCATGGCCTTTAATTCGAATTTTTACTATCACCACAAAGGTTTTTCATACAACCTATGATCTTGACTACCCAAGACTTCTCAACTAATCCTCTTCCACAAGAACACTATCTCAAACACACTTCAAAACACCACTTCCTATCACCTGATAAAGTAATCACCCCTACGGAATCACCAAGCAGGAACATAAAAGTTAGATTCAGTTCTTATTATCAGCACACACGATAACGCCAAGACGGCCCAAGGTCAACTAGGGTGAACATAACTTCCTCAGAAACAATCATCAAATGCCACTATCCAAAAACCACATAGCATTAAACTATCGTTGGCGACAATGCCTCACTAATCACACATTTAATTTCGCTTTTAGTCATCGATTAACATGATGACCATGCCACACTTTATCACATGGGAACAATTAATAAATCATGTTTAATACCCATTATAGAGCGTAACTCGTTATTCGCATATGAAATGAAATACTTTTTCAACAATAGGGTGATACACACACACCATGGCTATATGCCATAATTTTTTTCACAACATTGGGTATCACTCTCACCCCCTAGGCCACCATGCCACACATGTCCGAAGGATTGCCAAAATGGCCAACTTTTATTATTTTTTACCATCTATGCCCACACTGGCCAGCTTTATAAGAATTTAGTACTTCACCTTTATTTTAAAACTCATAACAACAAGCCTGATTATTAGTTTTCAAACAGATGACCACATTTAAGAGTAGTCTAACCATTAGGATTAACCCAACTCTAATTTAATGACACTTAAGTGTTCACCTTACTCACAAGCTTATAATGGTAATCTACTTTCTAGGTCATTTGACTCTAACACCAATCTGCACAACAAACATTGTGTGGATAAAATGAATATACAAGCACTACTTTTGAAAGTTAAATAAATAAGAGTCCATCACGCTTCTACTGCGCTACTCTGATGATTTACTTCTTAATTTATTTCATGCATATCCTTCAGTTGAATGATTCTACCACATCCATTATTTCTAAATTTAGAACATGCTTAACTTATTATAAAACTCAACAAGTACAACCATTTTCAAAGATGACACATACTTTTTATTACTAATATATTTTATTTCATTCATGAAATAATCAACATTTTTCTCCATTTTTGTACAACATACACAACACATTATATCATCAAGGTGACTTAACGTGAAACATTCACTCTCACCGGAACCTACATTAATGTTTTAAGGTTCACTTCACGGAGTTTTATCATTTGATCCACTTCATTTCATATAGAACCGCGATCTCAACAACTTTTATCCATTGTCTCCTTATTTTCCATTAAACTTACGTCAACTTCCCTTACCAAAATAGTTTTCTACAATTCCATAACTCTACACACAATACACTCTGATTATTAAGGGTGAACCATACTTTTCCAAGCTACTTCTTTTGCCATGATTTTTAACTTACCAATTCAACATAATTAGCTTGTCTACACAAGAAATTTACACCATTCTTCTTATAAAGACAACCTTTCTTTCTCATCAAAATCATCATACTCTTCACCATTTTTATTATCTTTCATCCCAACCTCTTCATGCTCCCAACTAAAGCAACTATAACTCAAAACATCATTTATACCAAGAAAAATCAAAGGTCTACCCAACTCTGAATCTCATCATGATGCTCCTCAATTCAAGTAACCTTGCCGATCAAAATTGTTCTTGTTAACCCGACTACAATTTTCACTAAGCATCCCCGAATGATAAATATCATCGAGTTACATCTATCTCTACACTATACCGAAAACTACTCAATTTCCAGTTGCTCAGTCAATCTTCTTAGTTTATTCTAACTCGCTTCTATTAATCATAACTCACAATACTCATCCATTAGACTAATAATTTCTCCCAATACCAGCTCATACCAACGAATAATGCAACCCAAATGACCTTTTCAACTATACAATAAGATGACCACGCACTAAGCCTCTTTTCACCAATCTACTTCCTCATAAGGTCAACCCCTGATAATTTATCAAGGAAACATTTATCAGTACCTAACTCCAAAGATAGTTACAAACATCTCAATTTTACGGTTTAGATGACTCACCAAAAGTAGAACAATCCATCACATCATTTTTTAACCATCATAATACTTCAAGTACTATTCTTTCTATATCCCTCACGAATTACAAAATACTTCCTCTTATATACTTGTCATCTCATCCTCAAACCAAAAATCTTTATTTTACCCAACATATTATCATACATTTCTTGCCTAAGCCTTACTTTTCAGTTTAACGCGAATAGTATAACACCAATACTACCTTTCTTTCACTTCCAAGAACATCACATCTAACCAAAGAACATCACCAATTAGTCATTTTATAATCAAAGATTTCTATACTGGTATTCCCAATTGATTTATTTTCACTTCTTATTATTCACTCACACCCAAAATACTACTCATGAGTATAACTTGGCCTCGAAATAACAATGAGTAAAACCACTAAGTCTAAACTATTAGACATGCCCTCAAGAGCAATAAATTTTCCCTCATACCTTTATTTCCACCAATCAACTAAAACTACTCCCAAATAGAGTACTTAACACTTCAATCTTGAATACTAACATACATATGCCCAAACTTTTACTCCTCAATATTTTGATTCTCATATCCACACTTCACTTAAACACAATTGTTTTCTAATGCCTGGCAATTTCCTTATAAACGACAATAATACACACACCAACTTTTTTTCATCCTTTGATTTATTATTTACTTATATCAACTTTCTTTGAATTCATAATTCCATTGTCTTATCACATTAACTTTTTACAACCGTATTTCATATCTTACCACCCCGTCATAGCTTCTCTCTTAGACTTAACGACAATATACTAGGCTTTTTCTTTCAACACCTGATTCACATTCGCATCACCATTTCCACATCACTACTCATATTTCCAAGATTGTTAAATTTTCTTACATCCATATTCCCAACTCATTAAGTAACTCAGATTTTTTAATCTCCACCTATGCATGGACATATCATAAGATTCCAATTAAATCTCCTCAATCTCGTATAAAATAGGTCCAAAGGACTACGACTCACACTCATCTAGTAATATCGCTCATTGATTCATTTTTATGAGATTCTTCTTGTATTATCAAAACTTAGCAAATCACCCAACATTGATTTAATTGCTTTCATTATCACATCTTCTATGCATCTAAAAAAACTATCTCGAAAAGAAGTTTCTTCGAAATTGTTGAAAAGTTATAATATTACCGTAGAGAATAGCACATAACACCTAATAATCAGTCAAACAGAGTGCATAATACGTAGAACATAGCAAGTAATCATCAAAGCAAAAGTTAGCACATACACGTCTGACATTGAGGGTTCATTGCCATCGTCCACCTATACATTGTTCTTGACACAGGATTCCGGTACAATTGTGCTTTTTCGACTAACTTCCCAAGATCTCTCATTTAAAAATACATTGATCAGACGCTTTTCAAACCAGATTTCAAGGTAGTCCATCGGGTGCCAAAGTAACACCACAACGATTTCCAGAAGAGTAAGACAAACTGACTCTACCTATCTCTCACCTCAAAGAATCAACATCCTATGTCACACTTGTTCCAAGAATCTTATAACCTAGAGCTCTGATACCAAGCTGTCACGACCCATCCTGGGATACCAATAAATAATAGAATCCGGCTACGAATCGTCACTCAAACAACTCTAACAAGAGAGGGAAATAGGCATCATTTTTCCATCATACTATTTTTCCCATCTTTCTAAAAAAATACGTAGCGGAACTAAAAAATACTAAAGAGTGAAACCTCTAAAACACAAGTACCAAGTGTGACAATTAAATGACCCAGAACAAGGTCCCAAAAATACAAGAGTAATCTACTGTAAGAACTAAACATCTGGATACAAATAAAATCCCACATCCTCTCTCTCCTACAGAAAAGAGGAAAAAATACTACAAACTGAATCGATATGACTCCTGCTGAAAGAGAGTCCTGAAAGTCTGGAAATGAACCCCACTAAGCCTCCTTACCTGGATAAAATGCCACAATAAAATAAGAAGACAACAATATCCAGGAGTGTCAGATTTACAGTCAATATAGAAAAGTGATTAGCATGGTACACATAGTGAAATAAAGTAACGAAGGGGTTGTGCTTCTCCCTAATATAGTCCTCAACATAAAAGTAAATATACCAATGCATATGAATGTTATGAAATGTATCTTTTCAGATTTCTGGGAAGCTTCCACACCCCACCACCAACATACCAAAGCTAAGGGTGACTCAATCAAACCCACTAGCATAAGGCGAATCAATCAAGCCCTAGTATTCCATCAATGGAAGACACAACAATTGAGACAACATTGCCAAGCATCTACTGTTTCTCAATGCCACAACCGAAATACAAACACCATCCCCATGAAGCGGCATCTACCATCTTAGGGCTGCATTGCTAAGCATCTACTGCCCCCTAAGCCCGTTGCGGGGGATAAATCCTCATGAAATGGCATCTACCGTCTCAGAGATGCATTGCTAAGCATCTACTGCTCTCTAAGCCCGTTGCCGAGGATTCCACCAACGTCACCATATGGTGATATAGGACCATGCATGGATGTACAACAATAATGAATAACACCAATCCATGCCATGAACCATGCTTGCACATATTGAAAGTAAGGAGGTAGCAACATCATCATCATCATCATATTGAAATAAGTGCGAAGCATGTGAGAATATAACAACTGAAACAACCACTAACAATAGTATAAATCATGCTTTCATTCATCATGCGATCAAATAAATTAGATTACACAAGAATCTCCAAAACCAACAACAATCAAGGCATGTAAACATGTATTTTCAACCAAGGGATTCAACCGAGCAATCATATCCATCTAGCATGTAACACGCGAATCAAAGTTCTATAAAAGAAGGAAATCTACACACTCACCAATAATATGCAAGCACCAAGGAATGAATCTACTGGATCGTCTTAGAAGACTCCGGCTTGTCTCCTGTTATACATTTTAAAAAGGTATAAGAATTCTCCTTAAGTACTTAATATTTATTAAATACTTAAATATTGGTTATTGACCTATTTTAACCTCTGTAAAAAATCTAATATCCTTATAAATAATATTTATAAACACTATAAGACGAACCCCTTAAGAAAAATTAGGTTTTCCTTAACATTCTGCCAAATCGGTATGAGGTATACCGCCCGACATGCCGGCCGGCATGCCGGTTAATACAATTTCTTCATTTATATTAGACCCAACGCTCACTATCAAAATTTGTTAAGGCCGGTATGGCATTCGGCATGCCACCCGGTATACCGGCCGGTATACCGGTGTGCATACCGGTCAGTACGGAGAATAACATATTATAAAATTTCTAATCCTAGTTCGGTAATCTTCAACAAAACTCATCTAAAAACCGATTTAATACCCACAAATCTGCAAAATAAGTACTCTATGATGTAGTATACACCTATACTCAAATCATACTCTAATTTAGACTTCAAAACCCACTTTAACACATCTAAATCAATGATTTAAAACTAGATCTCAAAAATTTCAATGGCTAAACATAATTAGTGAAAATCCCTTAATCTGGGCTTAACTAAACACGAAATCAAA
Source organism: Monotropa hypopitys (assembly GCA_002855965.1). Lineage (NCBI taxonomy): Eukaryota > Viridiplantae > Streptophyta > Magnoliopsida > Ericales > Ericaceae > Monotropa > Monotropa hypopitys. The sequence continues at coordinate 6,674 of NMUG010004701.1, read as the reverse complement.
ATTCTAAAATGGTGATAATTACCTTAAGGATGTTGGGAACAACTTTGGAGAAGAAATCTTCTTCAAAAACCTTCAATCTTTACCTTGATTTTACTAATCTCCTTAGGTCTCTCTCTCTCTAATCTCTCCAGCCACCACTCAATACAATGTTTAGCCATAATGGTTAGAATAGCCACCCCTAATATCAACCCTAATTAGGTTTTAAGTGTAAAGGACCTTATTACCCTTTTAAGAAACCCTTATTAACCCTTGCCTGCCATTACACTTAATTAAAATATACAAGTCTTTTATAAATGTAACCTAGATATGCATAAACTCTCTCATTAAAAGATTAATTTCTTTTTTACTCACCATATATTTATTTATATCTCTTCTTCTCAAACTAATAATAATAATAATTAATTGATTTAAAATATTAAAAATAGGTACGAGTGTTACAGTTAATTATTTAATTGGTATATTATAAGACCAAATCATATCAAATATAGGTTTAATGCAATGATATTGATTCAGGTGAGGAGCCGGGACGTTTCAAGGCTACGAAGAGTGTGTAGATCTCTTTTAAATACGTGCTTGTTACGATGAGATTTCTACGTGGTTGTAATATGCATGATTATGTGGATCCATACTTTTCTTGTTTACACTGGGTGATTTGATATAGGATCTTGGTGCGATGTGCTCACTTATATTGATGCATGCGATAGAATTCTCGTATGATTTATGGTGATAGAAATTGAATATGCCTAACTTGTATTTATCTTGGCTAGTCTTGAATGCGTGTGCCTTCTTGCACTATGTAGTTGGAACCAATGTGTGTAGATACAATCTCTAAAAATTGTATGGAATTCAAATACCATAATAAACATGAAAATTAAAAGTGTGGTGAATGTTATACCTCGGTAGGCCGTTAGTCAGCTGTTCAATGCCAGGTATTTGGCTTGATATATAAGCCTAAACAAGTTCAAGTGCTTAGACACAGGTTAGTCCTAGAATCCAACAGGTTAGTCCTATAACGTTGGTATCTAATCGTTATTTTATTATACAAAGCCGTATTTGGTTGACACAGGTTAGTTCTGGAATCCAACGGGTTAGTCCTGTAACATTGGTATCTAATTGTCATTTATTTATACAAAGCTGTACTTGGCTGACGGAGGTTAGTCCTAAGATCTAATGGGTTAGTCCTGTAACTGTCACGCCCCGGATTTTCAAACCATTTTTTTGAATATAAGATATGCATAAATACTTTTGCATAAACCATTCCAACAACAAAGGGGCCGTGAGAGAAAAGAAGTACAAACATATCTCTTTACAATCCTTTATACAAAACATGCAGAAGTAGAACATTGACAATCCTTTTTCAAATGGAACTTGCTTCCAATAAAACGGTAATACAACTTCTTTAAAGAACAGGGGATGCCCGTAGGCTACAAGGGGGAAAAGTAGGGAAAAACTGTAGTAAATAAATGAACAATATGAGATGCTCCTCACCCAAGGAAACCTGGAGCAAGCCTAAGCCAACTCCCCTCTACTAGCTATCCAACCCTGCAAACCCTGCAAAGAACTGTAGGAAAAAGGTTGAGTCATAAAGACCCAGCAAATATGCGACTACCAACTGTATATAAAAATATGGTGATTATGTATGAGGTGGGTGAGTCCTACGATGCAATCCCAAGCATGTTGCCCTTTTACTCACACCCAAAGTCATCAAGTCCGATTTCAAGTCTACATAACCACACCATATTGTCACACACATACTCGCGTCTATAGAGAAACCTCTAACTTTCACATCTATCCAACTATCACAACGGAACCCACAAACCTTCTATTTGAACCATCCAAGCCTCAAGCTATCCGAAGCATTACAAGGTACTTATCCGAAGGGTTCCTCCACCACACAACCGAATGTTGCCTCGACAAGGCCAATCAATACTCTCTACGATAGTACATTACCAACTAGTATTTTATCTCCCAACTTAGCCTCCAATCAAAGCATACCAATGCCACACACATTGGCTTAACCACAACGAGTACACGTGTCATGACTTAGCTCCAAGCCTCAAGCTATCCGAAGCCACGAATTGGCTAAGTCTCATTCATTTACTAAAGCCACGAGTTGGCTAGTACCACCTACAATAAGATCCACAAGTTCACATCCAACCCTCACCAAGGGGCACTCTCACTTCCTCTATATATATACATATATATAGGTATTACAAATAGGTGGATTCATTATCTTGAATTTTAGTGGTTCAACTCCCGTCTTGGAACATTTAAAAAAAAAGCCACAAGGGATTCGAAACCTCCTGAACGAATTTCAGAGTCGATCCTACAGTCAACCTTGGGCTAGTTTTGGATCACAAGAAAACCATCAAGCCGTTCATCGATTTACAGTCGCCTTAACGAATTCAAGGGTTGACTAGCTCCCGAGTGAATCACGAATTGATTCAGGTTGTCTCAACGAATTCAAGAACCAACCTCACACTCGAATGACCACGAATTGGCCCGAAGATCACGAATTGATCTAGATAGTCTCAACGAATTCAAGAACTAACCTATACACATATGTGACCACGAATTGGTCCTATGATCACGAGTTGATCACCTATCACATCCAAATCCTTTTTGTGTTGTTGTTTGTTGATTGATTAATATAAGTAGATTAGGTAGATTTTAGAATTTGAGTCGAAGGAGACGAATTCTCCAACACGGGCAATGAATTTGCCACAAGGGACGAGTTCCTGACTCATGGATGACGAATTCACCCAACAAGAGCAACAAGTTTGCTAACGAGGGACGAGTTCCCAAAACAAGGATGACGAGTTCATCCGGTAAGACCATAACATATATCCAAGGTCTAGGAACGAGTTTTCTAACCTAAGGTGATGAATTCACCAATTTCCAAGTCCTTTACCTCTCATAGGCATTTCATCAAACACAAGGATGCCCACGGCACCATGGTCATCTCCATGATAAGAGACCACACTAACACTTGCCGACGAACGATCCAATACTACAATGTTGCTCACTAAGACCGATACAAGGTCGAGAGGGTATCCTACATCCTCAATTCCAACAAAATCCATAAGGTACCCACATCATTGAATTTTCCCCAAACGATTGTCTAGTCATACTCTCAACCCAATTCACACATTCTCGCATTCTAATCCTATCAAGGATACTCGATCATACATGAATGCGAATCAAATTAAATCAATTTCTCAAAAACGATCATTTATTCAAAACTTGGGGCTTTTTATGAAATCATTAAATTCTTGATTTTTGAAATCATTAGTGAGCTACATATCGACAAATACACGAGATAGTAACATATTTACCTCAAAGCGCACCGACGGAGGAAAATCCTAGATGCGTCAAACTTCAGTGCTTGTGAACCTATGTAGATCAAAACGACGGCAACGATGATTAGAACAATGTTCCCTAAAGAGAAAACATGAGAAACCCACTTGGAGAAATTGACTTACCGAAAATTCGTGGAGAATGACTTTGATATGCACGTTTCCGGAGAGCTCTTGATGCGTAGAGCAATGTTTCTCCTTCGAAAAAGTTAATCCGAGCCCTCTAGGGCCTTGGTCTTGAAGAGAGAAGAGATGGCATCAATGGAGGTAGAGAGAGAAGAGAGAGAGAGCCTCTAGGGTTAGAAAATGAGGGAGAAGAGAGTTCTGGCCTTTTTTAGGGTGTAAAGAACGACCTAGGGGGTGAAATGACAACATTGCCCCTCATTAAACCCAAAAAAATACTTTTTCTGCGCGCGTCGTCCGGCGAAACTCACCGTCGTCCGGACGAAACCCAACCTTGGTCCAGACGACCACCCCTTTGGTCCGGACGATACCTCCTGATGCAAAAACATGAAATCTGGGACCTTTGTCCGGACGAGACTAGCCCGTCGTCCAGAAGACCACACCTGAACCCTTTTGTCATCTCCCTGCTGAGCTCGTCCGGACGAGACTCGGCCGTGGTCCGGACGACCGGACCCGAAAATTCCCAGAAACTTTAAACGTGTGACGTCCGAGGGTGTTTCGATCCTAACTCCTTCGTCCGACCTCCGATTGAGGTGATTCAAGTTGCGTTGGATTCGTAATCGAATCCTCTACCTTATCCTAGGGTCAACCACCTTAAAATCGCACTAAGATTTTAAGATAAAATAAATTTAGATTTTAAATCTAATTTAGAATACGAATCGATATTCCGGAAATTCCTTTTGAAATACAGGTCGTGACATCTCAACCACCTTAAAACAATTTCGTCCCCGAAATTTCCTAAGGGTAGGGTTATGCCGAAGCGACCAACGAACGAGAGTTCAAGTCAAAACCGCAAGCCACGAGCGAGATCAAAGGGGATACTCCCCGATACGGTAGACACCGACACGGTAAACAACTCAACGACAATACCACCACACGTGAACAATATTTCTCAAAAGATGGAATCATCGATCAAAGGACAATAACACGTGAATAGTCCTCCTCGAAAATAAGAGGTCAACAATCAACAAATGTCAATTTGAAATCAAACCGAGTACCACGAAACAAGGTTTTGGGGTTGCTCCCCGATACGGTAAGTATCGAAATGATAGTCGACTTAACAACGATGCAACAATGGAATGAGCCATTTCTTTTTTAAAGGATTGCGCAACAATCAAAATATGTAAACCTTGACATCCAACCGCGTGTCACACAAAGGTCAAAGGGATAACTCCCGAGATGGTGTGAACGTGTGAACACAACAACCGAACTCATCAACAATACAAAGAACATAAGATACTCCAAGATAAATCTCAAGGATAGGAGTCACTAGTCTTTTGCAGGAATGAAGCAAACAATAGTTCTAAAGGAAGACACGACCAATAATTCATATAGCAACAATATAAAGGGCAATAGGGTGGAGATACGATCGACGACATTCTTTTATTGATCGTTTCATAATTCTTACACAAGTGTTTTCATAGTTTGCGCCATTTTTCCCACGAGTACCAACACACCCATATACATATAGATAGGGGAACACATATATATCCCCACACACGCACCCAATGTGATATCAAGCGACTACTACGATTCAAGTTTGAGAGGTGCCGGCCAGACACGATTCTCAACCTAAATCCTAGAGTCATTCATAATCACACAACTAAAGAAATACGCACACGGTCGACTCCACACAGAAGGTGTAAGAATAACTGACTTGATTACTCGTTCCCACTTTTAGTACAATCTACCCACGTCACGGGTGCTAGAATATCTATTCGCAAGAGACAAGAGTGTTTTCAAAAGATGCATCCAACTAAGCAAGCAGAAAGCAAGTACAAGCTTGGCCATCACCAACAACAAAAGTGGCACACGTTATCCCAACAAGTCATTCATGACTTTAACTAGAAAGCGATCTAACGCTTTCTCCCGAAACTGCCCGACGATGAACTCGAATTGGAAACCTGACGACGCGGACTTCAATTCCCTAGACGGGTCCCTCTTGGGCTCAATAGCCCTAGCACAATCAACAACATCAGCAAACATCCGAATGCGCTGGCTCATCACCAACCTATGAACCGAAGAGTGGAGACCCTTCTCGAAACGCTTACACTTCCTTTCTTCTGTACTCACCAAATCTATAGCAAATCTCGACAACGCCTGAAAACGCGTAGCATACTGGGACACAGTCATCGTCCCCTGCTCCAATCGCTCAAACTGATCGCGCAACTTCTCCCTGAAACTCTATGGAAAATATTGCCCCTCAAAGACAGTCTGAAAATTGGCCCAAGTCATACCACGAACAGCATCCAGGATAGCCTGTGGATCAGCATCTCCACCGGCAAGTAAACTCGTATGACGCATCTCCAGAATGGAACTCCACCACCGACTAGCCTCTCCAGTCAACTGGTAAGTGGCGAAAGAAATCCGCAATTTGTCCTCCACGATCTCCAGAGTGTCCAACACTTTCCTTACCTCGAATAACCAATGACCCGCTTCTAAGGGATCGCCTTCACCGTTAAACTTCGGAGGATCCATACGCCTAAATTCCCGCAAAGCCTCTATAGTACGATTTCCCGCATTCTCTCGCGGAGCAACAAATCCACGATTAGCTTCGACCATGGCGGCCGCAAGCTCTCGAGCAAACTGACCAGGAGCCACAAACCCCTGAGGAATAGGAATAACAGGAGGGGCCTCGTCCTCCAATCCGCTCATCCTATCATTGACTTCTTCACTATGAGCATCTTGGACGTGCGCACCTCGGTGACCACGACCACCTCTCCTACCACAACGATAAGCCATTTCTACGAGAGATCACGAATTTGACGAGAAAGGAGCACAAGACAAGGCTCTAACAGATAACTTAATCGGTGAAGTGAAACTCAACCAAGGAGAAGGATACTCGACAATACCAACAACGAATATTCGTAATCAATGAAATCAAGCAACAGAGTTACACCCAATGGAAGGGAACAATGCACATGTGTACTTCACAACTCATGCCAACCTATGGATCATGCCAATGTATGCTGTACATGTTCACACGCATGCTAGACAATACAATAATACCCCATGCAACCCATTGAGACTAAGAGTCTCCCCAAAGGCCTAAGTTTTCGAAACCGAAAGCTCTGATACCAAGTTGTCACGCCCCGAATTTTTAAGTCATTTTTTTAAATATATAATTTGTTTATC
>NMUG010004700.1:0-13635 GCA_002855965.1 Monotropa hypopitys | reverse complement strand
GAGATAGTGGTGCATGTATGTTAATGTTAAAATTGTAGTTGGACGTGGGATAAGAATTTATTTGTCAGTGTAAAATATCGCTTAAGGTAAATTAAAATTTCAATAAGGCCATTGAGTCAAATTATTTCGGTGTGGATAAAAGAGTAACAAGTGTATTATGACCTTTTTACTATTGGGGCATGCAGTTGAACGTATGTGTGTGTGAGCTATGTTGGAAGTAATATGTGAGAATGGGAAATGTGGATTGCCAAAGATACAGAGAAGGTAATGAATCTGAAATAAACCTGTGTATGTTTTTGGTTGAGCCTAAAAAGAGGATAACTGGAAGGTGTGGCTTGTGTTATGCATATCGAGTGTTATCATCGAGATGTTAACGAAAACTATAATATGTTTGGATTCAGTGTTACCTTAGGCCTTGTCTTGGGGTGGTAATAGTATACTTCGAAAAGAAACTTTATTGTGAATAGGGGGAAGCGTGAAATTTAAAACTATGGCGAGTAAGAAATTTCAGTATGGTATTAGTGGTTTTTTCACCTATGTTATTGTTGAGAAGGGAATGTGAGTGATATCTTGAGGATGTCCTTGTGGTGAGAGAGTTGGGTTGAGTAGAGTCCGTATAGATAGTTTATATTCTTTGAGATTGTGACTTTGATGAAAACCTTAGTGTATTATCGACTTGAAAAAAATATGAGTAGTATTTGAGTATTAGATTGTCATAAATTGAGAGGGAGGAAGTTGTTGTAGTAAATTGCATGTGAAACTTTTGGTAGTGATGAGCGATACTTTTGAGTTATCCTATCCTTAGTAAGAAGCATTAGCGTGAAACGGAGTAGAAATTGGTACACAATAGGTTGATATATATTGTCCAAGGCAAATTCGTGGGCTAGCAGATTGCTATTAGAAGATCAGCGAGACCTTTTCGGTCAAGTCACGTGGTTGTATGGTTCAGCTAGGTGGCATAAGATATGAGTTACTAAGGAAAGGATGAGAATGATTTTAAGATGTTAAAGAAAAGATTGATGTCTATAGCAGGGTTGAAATAGGATGAGAAGAACTAATATCTCGAGGAAATTCTAGTAATTTCCGATTTGAAAAGTAGTGGCGAGTGAGATCAGTTGTTGTTAAGTCTGAGTTAGACAAACTTCAAAAGTAATGGAAATTGGGTGTCAAGTCATTTGGAGCGATTAGCACCGTGTTAGCTAGACTCAGTGGGATTGTGGTCCTTTTAGCTAAGCAAAAGAGGTCTTAATTAGGATGTCTCAAGAGAAAGTTGTTAGTCTCTTTTATTGGTGTTGAGTTAAATTTTTGTAACTAGGATGATAAATCCTTAATATTGAGGCTAGTGTGTTTGGACCGCGAGATGTCAAATTAAGAAGGGAAAGAATGGGAGTCGTGGTTAGGTGTTTCATGCGGCTAGAGAATTGAGCTTGGGGGTATGAAATCTGGAGGGTAAAGTTAATATGCCTAAACTCTTAATTAGACTCGGGAGATTATATGCTAGGATATTCGGGGCGCGTTTTGCCTAATATTTAAGGATAACTTTGATTTTGATTGAGATGTTGTGGGTTGTTAGGCAGAGTTTGTATATTTCCTTTTAATGAAAATTTGAGTGATTTGGATGGTTTTGTTGAACGATGGAAAAGTATGCATGTGCATGGTGGTACTCGAAAATGAAGCTAGAAAAGGTGATTTACAAGTTATATAGAGGCCTTGAGTATGTGTTTTATAAGGTTGTTAAACAACTTCGAAGTTTGGTAGATGTTAATGGTCTATGGTAGAGGGTTATTCGAATATTGGAGGATTTTGTGAGAATGCATGAAATTGTTGTTCGAAATCTTGAGACGATTGTATTTTGTGAAGCGAAGTGTGTGTAGTAGCAGTATCAACGTAATTTCATGGTAATTCGTTTGGGAAATTTTCTATGGAAGAGAGTGTTTACTCATCATGCGGGTATAAAAGTTTTGTTAAGAGGCAATGTCAGGTTCGGAATTGAGTCAACATAATGTGAGTATCAAGCTAGTTTGGAGAGTGTTGATATTGGTTGAAAATCTTTAAGGAAGTTGTTCTTACAATAATCGTTATGAGTTGGAATTGGGATTAGGAACTAAGTGTTCTTGTGGTAACTCTATGGTAGGTCTTGTTGTTTTGTAAGGAAAATTTTCGATTGATAAGAATTGAGTTCCATTGTGGTTAAAGAATGTGGGATTGAGAGAAAGGAGTATAGTACACCTTTGCCTGAAACTACGAGGAGTCTTGGGTAGACCAGATCATATATAGTATGAAAACCTTTGTGGTGATAGAAAAATTTGAACTAAAGGCCATGGGGAGATGGTAGAGTAGAGTTATGATTGAAGTAGAATTTGGGGATGGTAAGAGAAGACTTAGGTTGATCTTATTTTGTTCATCATGAGTGGATAAAACTTTAGTCATTTTGACATTTTAAGAGCAAGTTGGCAAAAGGCGTTGTGATGTTAAGCCCTTAGGGTATCATTGATTGTAGATTACTATTGTCGTTGTGAGGAAACTTGATGTCCATAATGAGAAATTGTATTGGTATTGATGTTGGGGATTGGAATTGTTGTTCCGTTTTGTAAATCAATTGTGGGAATAGGAGAAGAAATGAATTAAGGATGAGGAATAATCGATGTGAGATTATGAATCATGGAACTTGTCGAATCTTTGAAAGGTAAAATCTTGTGTCAAAAAGTGGAGAGTTGTGGAAGAATAGTGGTTAAATGCTTTGGGGGTGAACTTTCATGAGATTGGAAATTCTAGTTATCAAAATTGGAGATTAGTTTTTGAAGAAAGGAGAGAGTAGAATATTAACTATCAAAAGAAAGCTCTTGGAGTGAGGGTATCCTTTGGTGCAATACTAAAGTTAGCTATGATTTTGACTAAGGAAGACAATCCTTGTTTAGGGAAATGTAGAGAGATTGAGAAACATGTTTGGAGGTTCCAAGTATTGCCTTTCGGAAGTAAGCTAGTAGCCGTTTAGAAGTTTGAGAGTGGTATTGGATTTTGTAATCTAAATTTCGAGGACGAAATTCCCTAAGGGGGGAGAGTTGTAATACCCGTTCCATACTATAGATTATTTTAATAATAAATTATAAAAATGTTAGAACGTGAAGTGGGAGTGAAGGAAGTCTTAAAGGGTATTTAGGTATTTTTATATATATGTAAATATATATATAATGTCTTAATTATAGAAATAAGGAAGGAGAGTGGCACACAAGGGTAAATATGAGAGTTAGTAGAGGGGTATGGAGGTAATTTAACCAAAAAACCTGATTCGGGGTTATTGTTGGGGAAGTTTTGAATCAAACTCATTGTTAGAATGAGTTCTTGAGAGAAGGAGAGAGAGCTCCCTATAGAGAGAAGGAAGAAGATGATCAAGAAGAAGTTGTTTGCCTAGAGAGTTCTTCCATACAAGGATCAAGCATCATGTAAGTATCACTCTCCTTAAATCTTGTAATTAAATTGATATAAAAAAGCCAAGATCTAGGTTTTTATAATTTTCGGATTTTGGGGTGTTCTTGAGGAAAATCCTTTGATTTGAGGCTTGTAGTGGTTTGTAGATCATATAATCGAAGTATGTTAGTGATAGGAGTGTTCTCAATACTTTGGTATATTTGATTTTTTAGTTTTGGGGCAAAAAGTTTGAGGTTGGGAAGATTGGAGAAGAAGAGTTCAAAAAATATTTTTCTGAAAAATCGATTTATGAAGAAGGGGTAACGGTCCCTTGAATAGGCGGAGACCGGTCCCCATAAAGAAGATTGGCTGGAAATATTGGGGGTACCGGTCCCTCGTAAAAGCGGGTACCGGTCCCCGCTGAGAAGAAGGGTGGGAGAAGGGACGGGTACCGGTCCCCCAAAAAGGCGGGTACCGGTCCCCGCTGGAGGTTTTTGGGCAGGTTTTGGGTACTTCTTGGAGTGCTCGGGTATGGACTTGGGTTGTGTTTGGGAGGTTTTAGGGTTTATTTAAAGACTCTAATAAATTGTTTAAAGATGGTTATCGACTCAATTGATTCAATTTAATGCTTTCATTATTTTCTTGTCAAAACTATAATTCATGCGGACTGAAATTGTAATTGTTTTGACATGGACGTTTGAGGAAGGCATTGAGGCCTTACTCAAGGGCAAGGAAAAGGTTTGAACCAGGCAAGGAAAAAGGTTTGAACAACGGCGCTGGTGAGTGTATGGATTTGGTATATTGAAAGTACTCTGCATATTTTTCAAAGTACATGTTCTTCTTCGTTTAATTGTTGAAGGCTTTTACGCATGTTTCTATACTATATGGGGTTTGTGATGGAAAAGAAAGTGTCTTTCTATGCATGATAGAATTATTTGGAAGTTTACTTCCTGCAGGCTACACGTTATACGTGGTAGTGAGTTGTAATAAAGTACATTGGGTGAAAGCATCATATATATATGTATATATGTACCTTGGAACGTAAGTTCTTGCAGATTACACGGGCAACCGTAGGAGTGAGTTTCTCCGGGTACTACACCCATTATGGAGAGGGGTCATATCCCAAATGGAGTATCCTTGTGATACATTGGATGAGTATGCTGGGCATACGAACTATCACATATAGTGATAGCTATTTTGAAAAGGAAAGTGGAAAGATTTTGAAAAATGGGATGCGGTCATATACATATGTAAAAGCATGGGATGCATGAGGTTGGAAGTATGTGTTTTGGGGGGTTGGGCCCTTGTTTCTCGCAAAGTATAATCCTTGCATGTTTTTATAAATCTCTTGCAATTGTGAAATCGATATATCCTATTCACACTCTGGTTTCCTTGTGTTTTTCTTAAATGCTTGGAAACTAGGTCTTGGAGCTAGCGGTCCACTACGTAGTTTGGTGAGATGACTTTTAGAAGCATGGATTTGGATGGATAGCTTGAGGCATAGCTTGAAGAGGTGACACTTGGTTGGATGCCAGGATTTTTGGTTGAGAAGAACCTTGTTCGGTTAATCTTAGTACTTTTACTTTCCCTCCTAATAATTGTCTATGGAAGCAAATTGATTACATTGTAGTTTTGCTAGAGGAAAAGCTATGACATTGAGTTTCATATTTTGTCCTTGTGGTTAGTTGATGCTTTGTTTAGAAATTGTTGACTCTTGGGTTTTAATGATAAGAAAAAAATTTATTCCGCATATTTATTTGGTGAGTTTGGTATGGGATGTTACAGCGGTACCGAGCCGAGGTCAAAGCTTTGCCTCAACAAAACCTTTTCCTCGGCTGGGGGAAGAATGGAACATACTAAGTATAAAGGATGTAGTCGTGCCGACAAAAAGACTTAGCAGAAATTGCAGCTCTCATAAAAGAAAGAAGGATCGACCACAGATCGACTCGGCCCGAAAACAGCAACAAACAAAAAAAGTACAAAATCATCATCAGGCAGCCGGATCAGCAGGTTCGGTCCCAGCAAGCTCGATCCCAATGGCAGTAGGTGTCTCAGGTGCCGGTGGCGCATATTTTAGCCAGGCTCCGCCCTTGGCTGACACGATAAGGGGAATCTCCCCCATCGCCACAGCATGGTCTTTGACATCCATCGAGACCATAGCACAGACCTAGCCCTTCTTGAAAAGATTCTCCTTCAACCGGGCCACCTGGTCGCGATATGCTACATCGGCCTCATCGAAACCCCTGTTGTAGTGGCCCTCCTCCTCAGCAGCCACTTTCTTCTTCTGCTCCTCCAGCTCGGCCAGCGCTGATGCCGCCTCGGCCTTCATCCTGGCTATCTCGATATCCGCAGCAGCAATACAAGCATTTTTAACATTCAGCTCGACAACATTTATCTCAACAGTTGCTTCGAGAGCCTTGGCTTTATTTCTCAGCTCGACCGAGGAGCTGCTCGCCTCCTCAAGCTTCTTAAGGCATGTCTCAGTCTCCTTCTTTTCCAGGCGGTGAGCAGCCTGGAGATCACAAATGTGTCGGTCTACACTGACGCCGATAGCCATCATCTACAAAGAAATTCAAGGATCGTTACAGCCATGTCGAAGTGAAAGATGGAATATAAAAGAAATCAATAAATGGTCTTACCATAGCGCCATGGTACATCATCTTCTAGAAGTAGATCTGGGAGCCTGTGGGTAGCTGCTCTATATCCATCGGTAGGGTGAAGGCTTGAAGCAGCGACATTTCCACGGTTGGGTGCTCTGCCAGCAAGTCGGTCTCAACGGCCCCGACGCCCTCATAAGAAAGCTTGGGCGCCCACGCCGGCACCACCACCTAGGAAGACCCCGCCATCTCGACGTTAGCAGGATCTGGAATGACCGTCTTTTCTGTGGCAGATACAGAGTGTTTTGCAGGGAGAGCATCGTCGGATCTCCTAGCCCTCTTGTTTGCACGAGCATCCCACAGCTCGTCGGTTCTGGGAGCAACTCTGGGCCAAACAGAAGGCACCTCCTTAGTTATTGCTATGATAGGATCGACGTCCGTAGCGACAGGCTCGACATCGAGATCCTCTTCTTCCAGATCAATAACTTTGTGAGGGCCCATCCCTTCTTCTCCTACGGAAGTGGTTGCCTCGGTTGGATAAGGTGAGAACGGCTCGGCTGGTGTGTAGTGGAAGCCTCGGCAGGGGCTGACCGAGTCCTAAGAGTATGGGTATACGATGGCGTATACCCTAGTAGAGTTGGAGCCGATCGCCAATCGCTAGAAAGCTCGCAAGCTTTTCTAACTTTGTCCGCGTCGGCTTGATTCTTGAAATTTCCAAGGTGAGAGACGTCTGCAAAAGAATACATAAGGTCAGAAAACATCAACAGAAGAGAAAGGTGCGATCATGGAAGCAATGTACACTAGAGGCGCCCTTCGGGAATGGAATGGTGAGATCCCTCACCGGAGTGTATATGTTGCCGGAGACTATCATTATGTCTTCGGCATACTTGTCAGAATCCAGCAAGTCTGCAATGAGACCGGTCTGGTTGGGCCTCTGGCCTGTTAACATTTCTTAATCTGGACTGACCTCCTTCTTCAACCTCAGGTGATATTCATAGCAGTTCATAGATCCATGGATTTGTGCAACAGTTAGGTGAATTAAATGAAGGATAGATCAATTTATTGCAACTAGAACATTGAATCTAAAACATAGCTAATTGTATCACTGATAAAGCAATAATGATTTACCAGTGGAGAAGATAAACGACTCTCAAAATAGGAAGAGAAAGAAACAGCACTTTATTAAACTGAAAGGAGGGAATTGCAAGGATGCAACTTACAGCTGAGATAGCCTCTATTTATAGGCATCTGTGCCCTAGCATATTCTGTTAGGGTCACTTTTACATTCAACTTTATTACAGTGCTACCACTAACTACAAGACAAGCTAAACAATAACAGAAATATCAAACTAATGCTGATCTGGATATTCAGTTGTAACAATCTTCTGAAGCTTGAGCTGAGAGGTTGAGCACGAGATTAACACTTAATGTTCTGGTAGATGGAGCCTGATGTTCCGGAAGATCATGAACAATTTTCACTGTTTTTGAGCAATCTTTGATTCCTTTAACATTTCCCCTCAAGCTCATGCCGAGCATTGAGGTATGAGCTTGAACAACAGCAACTCGTAACAATATGAAGCTGATTTTGGCTTTCTAAATGTCTGATCCAACGTTTGGTTAACAGAACATTCTAAGGAATGAAGGATAGGACTAGAAAATGCTTAGCTGTTAGGCAATCAACATTATCCCCTAAAGGTCCTATTCAAATAGAGTTTTGTTTAAAAAAAATTTTAACTGTTGACAAGCTTCAAAGGAATACTATATGAAAAATCATAGAGAATGAAGTTCAACTCCTGTTTTCATCATTGTGTTTTACCGGAAGACGGCCATCATTATTCCAAAAGATGAGAATGTGTTTCAGATCTAAATCAGACACTTCCAGCTCATGCTTTTTTTACTGAGGCCTTCAAATCTCATCCAAATGCAGGAAGAATCAATGACATTAAGTAGATCTAAAGTCCAAAAAACTAAATCCGATTTAGAACTATGAATTAACTCAAATTAATCAGGAGATTGAGAGGAAATTTGAAGAAGAAAAACGTCTAGTGAGCTGTTTTTTTTCAATTAAATTTGAGGTCAGATCTGAGAAGATTGAGCATCTATGGCTTCAATCTGAATTCGCTCCTTTGGCGATTGTCTTTCTGCACTTCACTCGTATGAGCTTGAATGGAGCTACGCACTTTTAAGAATTTTTATGCTTCCTAATCTACTCTCATACGACTTTGAACAGAAACTGAATGCATCTGGATTTCAGATTTCTAACAGATCAAAGAATCGATCTGAAAATTGTTGATCTAAACCTTTCCCCCTGGATCGATGCTCGCGAGAGCTTTAAAGCTCTGATACCATGTTAACATTTCTTAATCTAGACTGGCCTCCTTCTTCAACCTCAGGTGATATTCATAGCAGTTCATAGATCCATGGATTTGTGCAACAGTTAGGTGAATCAAATGAAGAACAGACCAGTTTATTGCAACTAGAACATTGAAGCTAAAACATAGCTAATTGTATCACTGATAAAGCAATAATGCTTTACTAGTGGAGAAGATAAACGACTCTCAAAATAGGAAGAGAAATAAGCAGCACTTTATTAAACTGAAAGGAGGGAATCGCAAGGATGCAACTTAGAGCTGAGATAGCCTCTATTTATAGGCATCTGTGCCCTAGCATATTCTGTTAGGGTCACTTTTACTTTCAACTTTATTACAGTGCTACCACTAACTACAAGACAATCTAAACAATAACAGAAATATCAAACTAATGCTGATCTGGACATTCAGTTATAACAATCTTCTGAAGCTTGAGCTGAGAGGTTGAGCATGAGATTAACACTTAATGTTTCGGTAGATGGAGCCTGATGTTCCGGAAGATCGTGAATATTTTTCACTGTTTTTGAGCAATCTTTGATTCCTTTAACACGGCCGAGGTAGTATTTTTGTGACTTTTTATTGTATCTGACCATATAGTTGCCGAAGAGATCTTCGAAATCAAGTCGGTCCGCCCAAGGGAGGGTTTCATTCAACTTTACCACCCCCATCAAGATCCGAAAGGTATTCACCGTCACTTGGGATGGTGTGATGCCGAGCTCGCCGAAGAAATGAGTCAGAAATGGGTGGAAGGGGAACCTAACTCCCCCTTAAACTATAGTAATAATGGGCATATGGACGTACTCTCGCCCCGACTATGTATCGCCGATGGGAGCAAGCATGATATTCACGTCGGCCGAAATCTCCCATTCCTCTCTGAAGTCCCGAAGATTGGTTAGAGAATCCAGCAACTGCCTGAACTTGTCGGACCTCTTCTTCGGCGCTATTGTCGGATCTAAAAAGAACACAAACAAGTCGGGCACCGTTAGTCGGTCCAGCATCTACTAGTGCGGTTAAGCAGAGGGAGACCTTTGGCTTGGCCTTCAACCAACAGCCAAGGCCAGTTCGGCTCGGCCAAGAATAGTTTGAATACGTTTATCTTCACCCATGAAGCCCAGAAATGTTCAGAAAGTTTTTGAGCTCCATGAATGGCTTGGGAGATGAATTCCAAGGCAAAATGTCGCAAAATCGATGAGAAATCAGAGGAAAAAGTGAATGCTTGCAAAGAGGAGGGAAGAACATTCACCTGGATCGCAGTCGGTGCCTGGAAAAGCTTGAAGAAAGCTCGCCAGGAACTGGGAAAGACGGTGGCCGAAAATCGACTAAGGGTCACCAGAAATCACCTGGGGGCTGAGGAGGCAGAAGCAAATGGGTGAAGTCTAGAACCCTAGGAGCGTTTATATAGGAGTGACCTGGGCGGGAAACCGGGTGACCGGACGAACCGTCCCAGCTGGTCAAAATGCGTTATCATCATTGCACGTTCCTCGAAACTTGTGTTAAAGCCGCCAAATGTTATCCGCGTGCGCACACTGTCCCATCTACCACAGAGCCGACCAACGACATTGTGCCACATGGCCAATCCAACTTTCATTTCAGGCACACGCAATCTGATAGGGCTGACAGCTATTGATGCGACGTATGGGAAGACACACCGACAGCGCAGAAGGTAACATGTCATCGAATTCAAACTGACGTTCATAAAGGTGTCAGAGGTCCAACTTCCAAGATACTCCAGTGGTCCGGCGCTCCTCCTCCTCGGCACTAGCATACCCTTCGGTGCTAAATCAACCCTGCTTCGGCCAAGATGACTTGGCCAAAGGGTTTGAGGGGCTATTATTGGGGGCCGAACTAGAGAGAGGCCAGAGCCACGACCTCCTCCGGGAGGACCACAACACAGGCCAACTATCAAGAGGTCGAGCAGTTAAGAGCCGACGGTAAGAGCTCCCTGGGGCTTGCTCCAGCACTGGAGCCTCACAACCCATGGATGGTTCCCAACCGATGGTATAGCAAGCCGAGGTCATGCGACCGAGAAGAGGCAGAGGCCGACGGAGGGGGCTCCCCCGGGGCTTACTTTAGTATGGAAGGTTTACTGCCCGAGGACAGCTCCCTGCCAACGGTTCACCATACCGAAGGGTGCTTGATAGGTACGGTAACATACCTATTTCTATGTCTGAACCATACATATTGTTAGTCCTAAAGCCATTATCTAATAAAGTTGTAGTGTTTTGGAATAAGTCGGTTTGACAGGTAATTATGTAGAAATGAGCTAATGGAGTCATTTTACATGATGTTGGAAATTCTGGGAGTTGAAAAGGCTTAAAGAGGGACCCTAGATGATACAATCTGCCTAGCTGATAGGTATGTGGAGGCATCTCTTTCCTTGTGTGGCAGCCCTACTTGTGCGGTCATAAGTGGAAGTACGGCCATAAGGGCAGTGTGGCCATAATGGGCAGTGCGGCAATAATGGGCAGTGCGGCAATAAGGGCAGTGTGGCCATGGCAGCTCTACCTTGGCAGCTCTACCGTGGCAGCTCTACTATGCGCAGAAATCTGTTTGAGTCTATTTTTTATGTTACGAGTTTGTTCTTACATTTCTTTTATTTCCCAGCATGTTTTGGGATCTTTTATTTTGTCTTTTCTAAGTTTTACTTTATATTTTACCTAACGTGTTTAGGGTTTCCTTCTTTTTCCTTTTTGGGCCTAATTTTTCAAAAGTCCAATAATCGTACTTAGGGTTTTTCCCATTTTAGGGTTCTTCAAGTCGTCCTATAAATTGGGGATTGAAGTAACTATTGAATTAAGTTGAATGATTAAAGAAAATTTGTGAGTCAAGTTGTGCTTGTTTCTCTCCCCCATTCCCCTTCGGTATTCCAGCTTAGGAATCAACGATTTGGTTTGAAGCCGTTTCTCTAGGTATTCATGCGCGAATCAATAGATTAGTAGCCTTTGATCTGGTATTGTCTTGCCAATCAACATGTTGAAGAAGAGAATCAACGGAGGTATTCTTAGGAATCAACTCCAGTATTCTGTTTATCCCTCTGCATTTCATTTATTTCCGCTGCATTTGAAGAAGGCTGTCGTTGGTGGAATATCCAATCTGCATCAGTTGGTATCAGAGCTGCTGGTTTCAGTCCTTGTAGCGGCGAAGCTTTTATCCCATCAGAGCAGTACATTTCTTATCCTTGGAGGGAGTTTTTGATTGTTATCATAAGACCAAGTTTTAATCTAGAAAGGGAAATGACGACCCAAAGAGGCTTTGTTCAAAGAATTGGAGAGCACAAACTTCAATCGGAGAAGAAGATGGCTCTGCTAAACAAATCTGCTTCGAAGACAGTTAACAAGATCGAAAAACTCGATCGATTGGAGAAGTCGAACAGGAAATTGGTAGGCAATGTGGCCACCATTCAGCTTCAATTGCAATTTCCCAAACAAAAACGGCAACACCGGAGCTCTAATCCAAGTCTGGTCGAAGAGGAGGAGTCAGGTGATGCGAGGATTAACAAAGTGGAATCTCTATTCGTTGAAACTGATCTTAATGACAATCTAGCGGACCAAGTTTCGGATTATGACCAATGCCCAATTTATGATGAGGAATTTCATCTTGAGGAGGTTCTGGTAAGTGGGGAGATCATCTGTGATCCCTCACCTTCTGTGGTTCTTGCTCCAGATCTCTTGGTGGAGGAGGAAGACGATCTTACATCAGTCGGAGGACTTGAGGACCTGGGTTTACCACAAAACCCATGTGCCGTGCAACCCATCTGCCATGGATGCGCAATCAATCAGAAGCGAAGTCTGCCTGTTGCGCGAACCCACCGCCATGGCCGTGCAACTCTCCTCCCACGCACGGAAACTTTTGAAACGACCATACGGCACACAGTCCAACTTGGTCCAGCTCCAACGAATAACCTTAATCAGTTAGGGACAGGAGTGGGGAAGAAGAAGAAGTGGTCTCTCCTTCAGCCGCAGCGGAACTTCTGTTGGCAGCCACAGCACGGTAGAAATCAGCCGCACAACCCTCCTGTGAAAACCCATCCCACCATGATGCAAAATCCATTGCCTCCCCACCCACCTTCCGCGAAAACCACCCTACAGCGCCATCCTAACCTTCAGGCATGACCGCACACACTTTTCTTTGTGGCCACACACACACACGCCGAGCAAAGAAACAAGAGCACAACTCCACTCCCGCGCAACCAGCAGCCGCCCAATCCACCAGCCGTGCGCAGTCCCTTGCACCCAATCCGCCATTGCCGTGTAGGCCAATTTTTCTTTTACATTTGATGGATTGGTGGACATCTTTCACTCTTGGCGAGCAGTTCCAGTTTGAGCAGCGTTTTGGTAGACTGGCTAGTCTATTGACTGTGAATGTGTCATTCGACTTCTTACCTGCCGTGGTTAGATTTTGGATCCCTTCTCTATCTCTTTTTTGGTTTGGATTGCATGAACTTACTCCTACTCTCGAGGAATACCACTTTGCTTTGAAAATGATGCCAACTCTAGAAGCCATTATCTGTGTGGCTTCTACTAAAGATGCTCGGAATTCCTTTTCTTATCTGACCGGCTTGAAGAATAGTTCTTTAATGATTGACGAAAACAGTGGGATTATTGTTGTTCGGTCGGACTTAGTTTTGGATTTCTTTGGAGATTTGGCACAGAATACGATGAATAGCTTCTGCAAAATTTCTGGGTTTAATCGATTTTCTAATTTTTTTTAATTAACTAACCAATTCTGATCCGATTTTCCTCAATATTTGAACAGATAATCTATATCTAGTTTAGAACAACTCTATTTAAATGGATTTCAGATTGCTTACCTCAAATGGAAAAATAAAAATTAAGAAGATTATGCCGCAACTGGTTTCCTCTGCTTCCCACAACCACTGTTCATCTTTTTCATAATTAACCTCTACAACTCAGCCCCATCTTCCTCTCACTCAAGTATTTTCTTTCAATCTCAAATCCTTGCTCTCAAAATTTATAGAATTCTATTTACATAATAGAACCATTCATATGTGATTCATGGTTTTAGAATTCTATATCAGTACGAAGATTCAACCCTTTATTCAATTCTATTCAAGAATGAACTTGACACCTAATCCATGCAAATCGACACCTCAGTACATGCAAACTACTTTCCTTCTCAATTTGCCACGATCAAAAATAGATATACACTTAAATCTTTCCTTCAAACCATGACTCCTCCAAAATTGACAACACATACTTCTTTTCTCACTTTTCTATCTTAATCACACTTCTCACCTTCAA
>NMUG010004699.1:0-13635 GCA_002855965.1 Monotropa hypopitys | reverse complement strand
TTTGTTTCTCGTATGTTGCAATTAATTTCGAAACAAATCTTCTGTTCATTATGTAGACATAGAACATGAAGAGATGCAACCTTTAACAAATTAAAACGTTTAATTTTTTAAAAAACATTTAGAAATGGTTCAAATGAAACTGTTCGGAAACATGTAGTTAGCATGCATTTCGAAATATGCTCATGTCATATTTCGAAATGAGAGTTAACTCGATTGCATCACAGAATGAAGTCAAAAATGCATTTCGATACACTATCACAGTAAGCATGTATTTTCAGAATGTGCACAAATGCATTTCGATACAATCACATTAAACATGTATTTCGAAATGTGTATCAAATGTTCATTTAAAAAAACATTAATAAATAATATTTTAAAACTTTTCGAGTCCCGGGTGCACACGCGAAGCCAAACTGGAAAATTTGCACCCCCTGCGCGCGTATATGCGGGGGGTGCGATGCGAGCGTGCACACCCGATTAAAGGATTTCTGGATCACAATCTCCAAATGACTTAGAACCCAAGCCAAATTCCCAAGCATGCGAGGGTCCCCATGAGCCCACATCATTTATTGACCCAAAGATAGTGCCCAAGTATACAGGGAGGAGAAAAAATACTTTTGTTTCCAATGTGGGATTCAAGTTTTTTTAAAACATATACATATCTCAACAATCACCCACTTGTATATTTTATAAAAATATTCTGAGCAAAAAGATATGAAGATATGCATAGGCATAGGTGTCTTTTGACTTGAACCTTTACATAGTGATGGTGCTTTGTCAATAAGTTAGAGTGACTTGTGGTCTTGAACTCTACATCTAAAAACACCACACACACATTCCATTAAGTGTAATGTTCCAAGCTAGCACTTTACGGTCTTATATCTCAGTTTCATGAAAGACCTAGAGAACTTGCCCATAATTCTCCTGAGAAGCAGCCACACTTCAACATTCATATAGGTGAGTCTATCAAGAGTACTCCTGTATCCTAAATACTCCAGTCTATATAGAGATATAGATCTTATTAAGTGTCATAAAATAACACAACCTTATTTTATACAGGTTATCATACTTTTTTAGAGATGAGTTTATTTATAATAATTAGCATGACCTCTACATATCACACATATGACTTGTTTTTTCCTTTGAACATATTTCTTGGGATCTCCAGTCTATAGGCTAGGTATCCATCACAGGTGACTCATTTATCTATAGGATTTAGTCCCATCTTTTCAAGGTGTTCCACACCTTTTCCCGTGATAATCCTTTCGTCAAAGGACCAGTCATCTTCTCATCTGTCTGCACATAATGCACTATAATTGCACCAATAGTGAGAAGATCATTCACTGTACAGTACTTACGACGTATTTGTCATCTCTTTCCATTAAAATAACGGTTCTAAACTTTTGCAATAGCCGCGGTACTATCACAATAGATTAAAATAGCGGGTATCGGTCTCTCCCATAAAAGGGATTTCTGACAGGAGGTTTCTTAACCAACTTGCTTCTTCACTAGAAGCAACTAGTGCTATCATTTCTGACTCTATTGTGGATTGTGCCAAAATTGCTTATTTCTTTTATTTCCAAGAGACTGCTCCACCAGCTATATTGAACACGTATCCACCCGTTGCCTTGGAATCTTCTGAAAGAGTATTCCAATCGGAATTATTATATCCATCTAAAACAATGGGATATCAAGAATAATGCAGTCCAAGATTTATAGCCCTTTTAAGATACTGCATTACCCTTTCAACTGCATGCCAATGCTCCATACCGGGTTGGCTAATAAACCTGCATAACACTTCTACTCTATATGCAATATCTGGTATAGTACAATCAGTAGCATAGCGGAGACTACCAATAACACTTGCATATTCAGTTTGTCTAATGTCATCATCAGTATTTTTAAATAACTTAACAGCAGGATCAAAAGGATTGCAAGTAGGTTTACAATCAAAATAATTACATTTCTTTAATATCTTTTTATATATAATGACTTTGATTAAGAGAGATACCACTTTCAGATCTGGTTATTTTTATACCTAAAATAACATTGGCTTGTCCTAAATCTTTCATATCAAAATTGTGATTAAGGAAAGATTTTGTCTTATTTATAACATATAAGTTAGATCCAAAGATCAACAAATCATCAACATTTAGCCATATCAAAGTGTATACCGAGTTATCACACTTATAGTATATGCATTTATCACTTTCATTTATCTTGAAATCATTTGATAAGACAATGTTGTCAAATTTCCCGCGCCAGTGCTTGGGTGCTTGCTTAAGACCATATAATGATTTAATCAGTTTACAAACTTTGTGTTCTTGACCATGAACAACAAATCCTTTTGGTTGGTCCATATAAATATCTTCTTCTAAGTCACCATTCAGAAAGGTAGTTTTAACATCCATTTGATGCACTAATAAATTATGAACAACAGCTATAGCAATCAAGACTCGTATAGACGTGATCCTAGTCACGGGAGAATATGTGTCAAAGAAATCTATATTTTTCCTTTGTCTATATCCTTTTGCTACAAGTCTAGCTTTGAATTTTTCTACAGTGTCATTATGTTTAAATTTCCTCTTAAGTACCCATTTGCAACCAATAGATTTACAACCTGGCGGTAGTTCTACTAATTTCGATGTTTTATTATTTTATAGAGATTCTATTTTAGCATTGATGGCTTCTTGCCATAAATCAGCATTAGGAGAGAAAAGAGCTTCATGAAGTGTAGTAGGACCCTCTTCTAAAGTGTAAGCATAAAAGTCAGGTCCAAAATCTTTAATGATGTGACATCTTTTGCTCATCCTTAACTCATCATTAATTTTCTTTAGAATCTATATTCCTTTGTTGTTCCAATCTAGATAATGTATTATTACTAGGTCCAGTGCCCCACTGTTTCTCGATTAAAAAGGAAATTTATCATTCATAGAAATCAGCATCTATAGAATCAATAATCACATGATTTTTAACATCAAAAAATTTATAAGTCTTGATATTAATACTATAACCAATGAATGCACATTCATAATCTCTACTAGCAAGTTTAAATCTCTTGGGATCTGAAATACGAAACATCCCCAAAACTCTGAAATAAGAAACATTAGGTTTTTTATTTTTTCAAAGTTCATAAGGAGATATCAATGACTTGGAATTGGGAAATCTATTAAGTACATAGCACACAGTTAATAAAATTTCTCCCCACCACTGAGGCGATGCACCCGAACTAAGCATAATTGTAACTACAAGTTCATATAAAGTTCGATTTTTTCATTCCGCCTTTCCATTCATCTCAGGTGAATAAGGTGTTGTTCTTTTATGTATAATTCTGGTAGAGTTATAAAAGCAATGCATTCATTAGAGTCATAATCATTGCCTCTATCACTACAAGGTTTCTTTATCTTTCGTTGGAATTGGTTTCCAATTTCGTTCAAGAAGATCTTAATCTTGTCAAATGCTTCAATCTTATGTTTAAGAAGATAAACAAATGTAATAAAACAGTGATGCCCATTTCTAGGCAGAACTCCATCCAATTCGCAAATGTTACTATGAATTAATTCAAGTAATTCTGTTTCTTTAGTGACAATATTGTGAGATTTCTTAGTGATTTTTACTTGACTACATGATTCACATTTTTCAAAATCATCAAGTGAAATTTTAGGAATAAAACCTTATTTACTCATGTTCTTAATTAATTTCTTGTTTATATGACAAAGTCTAGCATGCCAGATATTCACAGAACAAACAAAATAATAAGAAGTAGCAATTTTATTCATTTCAACATTCATCTTAAACATTCCATCTATAGCATCCATATAGTCTGAGTGAAGCCGACCTTATTGAGGAAATAGCAAGAGGCAAGATTCTTTTTGATTTTAGGAGTGTAGAGAACCTCCTTCAAAATAACAGTTCTTCCAGATGTGAACTTAAGACCAACATCACTAGAACCGAGTGCACTAGTAGTTTGGGAATCATCCAACAATACTTTCTTTTCATTTGTTTTGGTATAGGTTTTGAACAAGGATCAATAATAACAAACATGACGTGAAACGCCAATGTATATCCACCACCCTTCTGAACCAATTGTCACACCCTTATTATTTTTATAAATTTTAAATGACTTAATAATTAAATAAGAAGAAGTGAAGAAGAGATATGTCTCCTATTATTTATAGGTCAAGAATCTATTTAATAAGAAATTTTAGTATTATATATGCTTATTTATGTAATAAGTATTATATAAGTTAAAATGGGTGGCAAGTAAGGGTAAACAAGAGGTTTAGTGAAGGGAAAAGGGGAAAGACGTTTAAAAATATGTATTAGGTTAATGGAATTAACCTAATCTAATATGTTGATACTTGCTTGAGTGATTAGAGAGATAGAGAGGTGATGGCTAGGAGGCTAAGGGAGATTCAAGGAATCGAAGGCATTTAGACGAGAATCGAAGGAATAATTCTTCTACAACTTTGTTCCAAAGGTAAATATGAATCCAATGATATGGTTTTCATCTTTATATCGGTTCAGATTTGGCCTAGATCGAGTAGTTTAGGTTAATTTCATTTTGGGAGAAGTTCTTTGATCTAGATGAATTTTTATGAAATTAAGTGATGTTTGATGGTTGTAAAGGAACCAAAATAGAGTATGTATATTGCCTAGATGTTTAGAACACTTTGGTATGAATGATTTTTTAGTTTATAGACATCAAAATCGAGTTTGGGAAGGTTGGAGAAGTGGTGGTTCGTCAAATTTCCAAAACAGTGGTCTGAGTCTGTTAATTTCGCTCGAGCTAGTCCATTTTTGCTCGAGCGAAATACTCAGCACAAAACCCTCTGGAGTCGAGTGACCCATTTCGCTCGAGCAAACCTTGGCCGCTCGACCTTCGCTCGAGCGAAGGCTCGAGCGAAAATGAGACTTTTGGCTTTTTGATGACTTTTGGTTCGGGTTTGGACCTAGAATATTTATGGAAGGTTCTAGGGAGTATTTTGGGGTCCCTAATAAGCAAATTAAAAATAGTTAATTAATTAATTGGTGAATTATAAAGTCAAATCATATTGAATGTTGTTTTAATTTAGTGATATTGATTCAGGTGAGGAGCCGGGACCCTCTGCATCCAAGAAATGATTTGTTTGCTTTCGTATGTTTGAGGTGAGTGTGCAGATTTTTTACATGTGTGTTAAATGCCTTTTGATTACATGTTATATGTTCAGTATGTGTTTGGATGTTCCATTACGTGTTTAAGTACCCTCTTGTGTGAATACGTATTTTTCGTTGTGTTACTTGGCAAGTTATGATTGATGCCTTATTTGCCTTATGTTGGTGTATGGAAAATGAGTGATGAATTGTAATTCACTATGATAGATTATAATGGCATGCAAGCATATGGCTTTGATATTGTTAAGCCATTAACTTTGTGAAAGAAATTGGCATGCATTGAAATATTAAATGTGAAAAAACATGCCTAATGTGACATCATTTGTGAATAATACCCTGGCATGCTTTTGCTAAGCCAGAAATGCCAATTATAGGGGGTATCTAGGGCTTGATTGATTCTCCCTAACAAGTAGACGTACTTGATGATGGGGTTTTGTACCGTGGATCCAACGAGGTTCGTCTCGGTGTAACATTGGGATCTAACTGTCGATGTGTCGAATATTTATACCATGTGATATTTAAATAACAATTTAACCTTATGTGTTAAGGAAGAAAATAAAGTAAAATGACATGAGTTTATGTGCTATCACTTGTTACACCTAATTTAGACATTGTTTGGCTTGTGGCCTTGTTGGGGGCCAATTCACACCCCTATGTTATTATGTTACATTTTTATGTAATCTCTTGTGTTATCTTTCACATATTGATTGTATCTGACACTCCTGGATATGCCTTATTTCTCTCTTTGTTGTGACATTGTATATCCAGATATGGAGACTTAGCGGGTTCACTGCAAGCCAATGTCGATGCTAGAGGTTGATCTTGGAGACTGGTTAGCTATGGTGGGAGTATCATTCCATTGATGTATCACCGTAGTTAGTGATAGTTGTGGAACCTACTGAGTAGTTGTTTTACTCTTATAGATGTTATTTGGGACCTCGTGTGTTGAGATAGTTTATGTTTTAGAGTTTTAAGTTATGGGATGTAATGGCTTGTAATTTCATAAGTTTAAGTCTTCCACTGTGTTTTATGGTAGTTATTGAGGTTTTCAAATACTATTGGGAAAATAGTGAGTTGGTTATTATGGTATTTAGTCATGGCACGTGTCTGGATTATTTATTTTATAATAGTTTTTGGGTCGGGTTGTGACACCAGTAATAAAATTAACTTCTGAGATCATTGCAACTAGAGGTTCTTCATCCACCAAGTTCGCTTGCAGTGCAAAACGATGCTTAGGATTCCTGCAATTTCTTTACTTTTGGCTTAAGAATAGTCGAACTACAATTATTTTTGTTGGAGAGAAAAAGAACCTCTTCCCTCTGGTATTGTTTTTGCACCTCCTCCTCAATTCGAAGACGGGTGATAAGAGTCTCCATAGAAAACTCTTTAAGCTTGTGATGCAAATATTTTTTAAATTCTTCCGTCAAAGGCAGTTTGTCAATTAGAACTGCAACTTGAAACTGTTCATCAATTGACATAACCTCTGAAATGATTTTGTAAGCAATATTTTGAAGTTTATGAGACTGGGCCACTACAAAATTATCGTCAACCATCTGAAATTTTAGATAGCGACTGACAGTGTATTTTTTCGATCCAGTCTTATCAGTGTCAAAATTTTTTGAATGGTATCCGAAACTTCTTTGGCAGATTCGAAAGTAGCATAGTAATCATAAAGTTCATCTGTCAAAGCATTTAGTATGTAGTTTTTGTACAGAAAATCATCGACGTTCCATTTCTATATTTGATTGGTGTTTTCAGTAATGGGTAAATCAATGACAATTGGTTTTCGTGAAGTGCAGAATTGTGCTAATTTTTTCGTTGTTAGATAAAATAATATCTTTTGCTTCCATCGTTTAAAATACAGCCTGTCGAAATGGAATGGCCTATTGATGCCGTTGCTAGCAGTAGATTTCTTGTGTTCCATGACAATCGAAATCAACTTAAAATTGCTGAGAAATATTATGGAACGAAATACTTTGAATTGACAAACTCTACAGAAATCGATAAATTCTACATAATACCTTATTGCCGTGTTCTGGTTGAGTCGCGGACTAGGACGATATTTTTAAGACATTTCACGGCTTTACTCTCTCTGTACAAGTAGCGTTTAGCCACGCCATCCCTGTAGCGACCTAGAATTTTAAACATAATTTAAATGAGATTTTAAGTTTATTGAAAACGATTCATTGCTTTTAGAATTGGAATAGTGAGATTTGCTTTTAAAAATGAAAGAAAATTAAGTTGCCTCATTTAATTGGCATTTGGGTCGGGAATATGTTTTATAAACAATGAAAATAATAGATTTATTTATGAAAAAGTGAGTTTTATGGTAAAAGATCAAGTTTGGGATTTAATCAATAATAATTTAGTGGTTTGGAGTGGTGAGAGTCCCCGGTATTTAGTTGGTGAGATTTTGGGTTGTTTCGGCAATGTGCCGAGGGATTTCTAGGCCCATTATGATTCCGAAATATTCTGTAAAACAAAATATATTCTTCGTCAAAGTTGTAGAGAATTTCAGTACGAAAATAACGTAATTCGAATCGTCTTAATCGGAGTTTGGACGAAGAATTTATGTCCGAAATATGCGGCTGTAGTTTTACCTTGGAAGACAACACCATGGGAAACCAGTTTCATGCATGTCGGGCTACCGGTTTCGGATCCTGTGGGAATTTTGGCAGACTTTTGACGGAGTTAATTGAGGGGGGGGGGATTTTGGTCTTTTTCCCATGTTATGAATACACATCTGAGAGGGGAAACCCTCATTTTGGTTCAGATCTCTTTCTCTCTCTTCCGTCTCTCTCTTTCTCTCTATATATCTCTTTCAAACCCCTCTCTTCTCTCTAAGAATTGAGGGAGAACCCTCATGTTTTTGAAGTTTTGGCCTTCTACAACCTTGTCAAGCACATCGAGAGCTACGTGGTGGTGGGTTTGGATTTTGTCGACGTGAAGAAGCTCTCACCTAGAGATGCATCAGCACCGCCGGAACCTCCATCTCTTCAAAGTATTCTAAGACGGACATCCGCCTCCGGACAGGGGCTCGCGCAGCCGGGTGTTCCCCCAGCTTCCTCTTCCCCCTTGCTTTCCGGTCTTCAAGGAAACTGTTGTACGTCGGTTCATACTCCAGGAGGGTAGGAGCATCTCTGCCTTCACATCGTAGCAGGGCCGCGATCCGGGCAGGCGACGCCATGGTCTTAAGTCATTTGATACTGCCGACACATTGGGATTTCCATCAGTAGTCGGAATAGGGTATCAGTGGTCCTCATCCGGAAGATAACTATACTCGCCGAAGACCTGCAGGTAAATATTCCCCCACTTTTCAGAGTCCGGCAGCCTCATAAATACGTCACCATATGGTTTCCGAGGAGTAAAGAAGTATCGACCAGAAGAGCGGTTGCGAGACAATGAAAACAGACCCATAAGATCCGGCAAAATGAACGCCAGACCATACCTGGCGCTCAGGGCCCGGATACAGCCTATGGTCCGGTAACAATTCACCGATAGCTGATTCAGCGCAAGTTGGAACGCATCTAACAACCCCCGGAGGAACGGGGTAAAAGGGAATTTCAGCTAGCCTTCGGTCACAGCCATCAAAGGCACGGTAATATGGTCCTCCAAATATGTAACCAATGACCCAACCTCCGCACAGGTCACTGTACTCGGAATCTCATACCGACGAAAGAACTCCTCAAACTCGGTAATTCCCCCTCGAAAGTAGCGAAGATACGGGCAAGGCGGGTCGCCGGCTCCCCTTCTTGACCCTCCTAGCACTCTGCTCGGCCGACCGCCCAAAGCCACATATGTGGGTTTCGTTTCATCTGAGAAGTGCCGAACAATATTGGCCCGACCGCCAACCGTAGGCTGTCTCGAGGACGACACTTCGGGCATGATCTCTTCGACATGTGACAACACCTTTGAGCTGACCTCGGGGGTGAGCTATCTGTGAGTCGGCTGGAACAAAGGGTCCAACTCAGAATGCGACGAAGTAGAAGACATGTCAATTACCTGATCCATAACGAGCTGAGGAATGCAGTTGCCGAAGGGTATGTAGCTCTCCGGAGACTTCTTACACACAGAGCTGAGTACCGAAGGTCATACTCCATAGGCCTATTTATAGATTCCCTCAGGTACAAAACACAGCTGTAAACATTAATAATTTTACACATATACCGAGGCGGTTCGTTTGACCCACAAATCGGAGCTTGACACGTGGCGATCCCTGACATTCGTGTCTAATCATTGTCCTGACGCTTGTCAGGCGACGCCATATACAACGCCGAAGAAAATTAATTAACCAAAACTGCTCTCCCGAAGCATGGCGTCCGGCAAACCAATTTCAATCTTTTCCAAAAATTTGGGAAGGATTGAGGGGCTATTGTGGTAACTGGACCCATGCCCTGGGGTAAAACCTGTCACAAAAACCTATCTTCAGATCGTCGGCCACAAGGACTGTCCAGACCGGAGGGTCCATACTGTAGCCGACCGCCAATGTCTGGACAGCGACCCCATCGGCGATTCTCTTTGCTACTTGGGACCCCCTTCCGAACGGACCGGACTACTCCGGAGGGCCACCCTCCTGTCCCCATCGTGGGGTATCCGCCCTGATACCCCGTCCGTATGATCTGACTCGATCCATCAACCGTCCAGGCCCACTATAGGGCAATCGACGTGCGGCCCACTCAACATTCTTGAGCCCCAAGACAACATCCCCTTATAAATACCCCCTATGGGGTACTGTTCACGGGATCAAAACTTTTGATGCCCGACCGCTACCGTCTGGCCTCCTCTTATTTGCTTTACTCTCTCCTTAAACAGTTACTAACTTAAGCATCGGAGGCCCCATTGATCACAACCGACCGGCAGGCACTAACCATTGTGTTGCAGGAGCCAAGCAGGGGGGCCCCTTTATTTACTTGCAGGGACCACTCAAGCCGTCGCCCAGAACCGGCACCCCATATCCGGAGAATCAGTCGCCGAAGGTACCCGTTCGGCAGAAACCGGCTACCATAGTTTGATTTTGCAAAGTCCATGATATCATTATCTATCTTTCAAAAAAAATATGGTTTGAAATTTCAGGACGTGACAGGTTCAGAGTTTGTTTTTTGAAGAAGTTTGGGAAGAAGGTTTTTTAACAACCTTTTTCAGAGCAAGACTGACGAAATAAAAATCATCTTTTGAGGCCATATTAGAATCTGGACTAGAACCAGAAGAGGAGGATACTTCTCTAAACTCTCTTATGATTTCTATAGAAGGACGATAAGGATGATCAAAACCTTTTTCAAAACGTTGTTCAAAGGAATCTAATTTTTCCTGCTCAGGTAAAGCAGAATTGGTTTCTTGGTTGATTTCTAGTTCAATAGGGTCAGTAAAATGCTCACCCCAAGTAGGATCAGGCCGGGAAAAAGACAGAGAAAGAGGTATGCCTAAGGAAATGGAACATGGACCAACCTCTACAACGGTGAATCGGGAAGGTTGTCTATATCCCCTATATCAGGGTATGTATCCAAATAATTGGTCACAAGCCCTGTTTTTGTAATCAAGGGCAATTTTTAGGTCATTCGCCTGAGCCCCATAGTGACTCTTGCTTGCGGGTGGATTAATTCTGTCACCTGTAAAGAGGGATCAGATTAATTTTGGGGGGAACAAAATTATTATGGCTCTTAGTATTATTTGGTTCCCGCCAAGCATTTTGGTGACCACAAAAATTTTAGTCTCCGATAGAATACATTCGGTGACTACAAAAAATTTAGTCTCCGGTTCAAAATATTTTCGGTGACTACAATAAAACTAGTCATGGATTCAAACTCCTTCGGTGACTAAAAACGATAGTAGTCACCAAAAGTAGCCACTGAAAGTATTTTTTCTTGAAAACCCCCCCTCTTTTTTTGAAGGATTTTTGCCCGATGGTTTCACTACGGAGCTCTTTTTCAAATTGTGTCTATTCAAAGAGAAGATGGTACCGAGCTTCGAGATTACAATCTTATCAAGAATTAAATTTTCAGCTACTAACGAATGAAGTTCTTTAGTAGGTTATCCGGGCAGAGTTGAGTTAGGAGCTAAAGGTCTAAGGGCTTTAGCCAGTAACTAACTCCGAAACACCCTTCCCCCTAAATCTACGCTGCGTGATCTCTCTGGTTAAGGCAACATTCATTTATGAAACTTGACACATGGGAAGGGCTTACTTTCTGTCTGGCTTGGCTTGGTCTCGCTATGGAGAGTAGAGTCGCCAGTCATTTCGATTTCCGTACCTCCCTTAGACCAAAGAAGGAGGACGCAGGTACTACCGTGAAGAAATTTAAACCTAGGGCTCAGGCTCGAGGACATGTTCCATTGCCAGGAGAGAAAGACGGGACAGAGGAAGGCACAATTTAGATCAGAGCTGGAACGGACTGAACAAACTATGCCAGAGAATGGTGGGGCACCTGCGAATTAGGTCACTTCTGTACGGCTAGACATCTTGTCAGTGCATGGACCAGTTATCCAGAGCGGCAGGTGCTAGATCTCGATTGATATAGCCGGCCACGTATCCGACGACTATCTGCACCATAGAATAAGGTGGTTTTGTGTGGCCGACATCCTGGTGGTCAGGCAGTCAGCCGTTCGGGGACACGTGCACCGGATCATGACGGATACAACTTGTCACTTGTCATACCTATCACCTGTTGTGCAGATTAAGTTGGCCCATTGCGACTAACATCATTGCAGCAGGGGACCATTCATGTGGTGCGCCACATGCCAGACCAGATGCGGTACAACTGGACACGTGCACAAGTCGTCCCCACTCTGCAGATTAGGTTGGCCCCGTGTGACCAACATCCACTCAGTGCGGCAACTAGCAGTGCAGTGCGATAAAGGTGGCCGGCAATGGGTACATGTGTCAGCCAGCCAGTAGATGGTGGACGGCACGCATGAATATTCGGAGTTCCAAGAACAGTAAAATGCACGCCAATATTCCCTTCTGTCGGGGAATCTGGCCAGACACCTGTCAGACTGCAATAGAATCAAGGAAAAGAGACGAGGAGTCTCATGCAGCTCTCGATTATCAGCAAGAAACTGATAATCCGGAAGGCGAATATAAGAGCAAAGGTTCGACCACCGATGAACGGTACATGTTATTTTGTCCTCTGAATACTCTTTGCATTTGGTGAGTTCTTCTCCGATAATGGACTAATTTTGTCATCGGAGAGCCTTCCCGCCACTAGTGGCGGGAAGTACTCTAATAGTTTTCTATGAGCGCAGAAATAAGAGTAAGCTAGCAGGATATCCAGCTCAACCAAAAGATCCATATAGTAGTTGTTTACCGGTGAAGATAGTACATGTGTATTTTACACTCGCACAGTGATTAATCTCGATGAGAGCAATTGAAAAAAAACAGACCAAATTTGCTATCATAATGTGATTTATCTCAACCATAACAATTGGGAAAATGAAAAAAAATATTATTGGACTTGAATACAAAAAATTACTAAACACAAAAATAAGTCAGAAGAAATTAAATGCTAAAAACAAAGTTTGCCAAATAAACAAATATGTCATTATTGGCCAACCTTCATAAAAATTAAAACATCAACGACAAGGGTGTAAACATGAGCTTCTCATGCTACATACCTTTGAGAATTCATGAGTGACATGATTATTGAACACCAAAACTCAAAAATCTCTTACAATCTTTCAAAATTGAATGAGCTCTTTGATATTGGTTGGCATGCACACAGAGGTACCATTGATACAACGTGATGCAATAACAGAATATACAGCTTGAGTGGGATGAACACCATCCCAAAAATAGTGTTTGTTTGTGGGGTTGCATGGTTGTAGCCCTGGAATGCACCCTGATGATCCATTTGCCAATGTAATACAACATGGGTTGCTTGTATCTCTTAATCCATATCTAGAGGGATTTATGATGGCATCATAGCTGAGCCAGTGAACATGACCAAGGACAAAGGCTGATCCATGGAGAGTGGATGTTAAGGCCTTCAACATTTTTCCAAGTTGATCATTGAATAAAGATACAAGTTGGTTGATTTCCTCAACACATTGTCCATTGTGTTTGTATTGCCTTGTTATTGAGGGAGCACATCCAACTGCACCAATTTCAAACACCAACACTTTTCTAGCACCTAATTTGTATAATCTCTGCACATCAACACACTTTCAATTATTAATATTTTATACATATCACTTTAAAAATAGATTATAAGAGAGTGGGGTTTACCTCAAGTTTGTGGGATAGAGAATCTGTGAGAAGTTTGGCAAAAGATTGAGGAGAGTAAAGTTTGCTTGAGTTATACAAATTGGGTTCTAGGTAGTTGTTGAGGTAGTCATTGTTGCCTATAGAGACTAGAAATATAGACTTTGACAAGTACTCTGAGAGCACTTCTGAGCTGCCCAAGTGCTTAGTTAAATCATATTTAAGTGTTTGTCCAAATAAATCAATTTGATCATCCAAAGTTAAGCATTTACCCTGCAACAACAAATCAA